>JAZHYW010023251.1:0-30584 GCA_037355805.1 Ixodes ricinus | reverse complement strand
TACATAAACTTGATTAAATTAGCACATTTCCATGTCTAAAGGCATTTCCATCCCGCGACACACACCCAACGCACGACAAACGTAACCATGCCAGAAAAAGAAAACAAGGAACTTGTGTCGCTACGGATGGGGCGTCGAAGACGCGACTGCTGGCTAATTTCAGAAGCCGAAACCAATAAAGAGTTCAGCACACCGAAGCCGAAACTGACCGAATCGCGATAGAGGGGCGCCGTCAAAATATGTGTTTAGAAACTTGGGAGCCAAGAGGGTGAATACAGTTATTATTATAAGCACAGGAAATAAATGTGTAAATCACAACTAGCACCGACGCGCTATTTGTTCCGGGCACAATGCAGTAGGGAGTAGCTTTCTTTTTTCTTTTTTTTTTGTGGAGATTACTTTTAATTTACACTCAGCTTACAGTATTTTATTAGTAAATTATTTTACCGCACCATGCTCCTAAGTTTTACTTAGAGTATGGTCCTAAAAAATTCCTTCAGAAAAGCAAGCATTGCAATAGGGTATTTTCCTCTAAATTGTGGCTGTATCTGAGTGTTTGATTCTAGCATTGATTTCGAGCTACAAAACTCTTTGAATATTCATAAGTCATAACCCCGCTGATGTACAACGATGGTGTGTTGTGTAACCTGGGCTAAAACCATTTTCGCTATCAGAAAATATTGAAGAATAAGCTTAACACTGTCGCATAATTAACTTGACTAATGTACTTTTATACATGCTGGAATTCTAGTGAGGACACATTCTTTGGACGTGGAACAGATATCTGCATCATACAGCCCAGGCTACATAACACATGCATCAAATGGGCCGCTGTATTTCGACAGGGGACTATTTTTACCTCAGCTGGATGTCTGACAAATAAATCAGCTTCGTCAAAAAACAACTTTCCAAAAGCAAAGAAACATGTTCCCATTGATCCGATTCTCAATTGTTGCGTCCAATATGCATTTACATCGTTCTGACAGACATGCGTCTTATTGGTTCCTATTGCTCAAATATACATGCACAATTGGCCTAAACATTCCTGTTTGGCCACAAAACATTTCGTTTGACTGATAAAATTCCTAATGATCCGATAAAGCCCCTATGGGAGCAGTCTGTAGTGTCATGCTGCGGCCGCGCCGCTATCACTCTGATAACGCGACCGCGCCTGTGTTTGTATTCTTTGTTTGGTTCACACGCGGACTGTATAAAAGGAACGCTTGTCGAATAAAAGGGGCTTTTTTCGCCACCAACAAGACATGGTGTCAGAAGTGGGCCCCGACAGCGGATAGCAGCGCACCGAGGAGACTGGAAGCATCGAGACCAACGGCGCCATGGCATCGCTCAAGCCGCCGCAACCCTTCGACTTTGACAACGTGGGCGACTGGCCGGCGTGGCTCGAAGAATTCGAGGACTTCAGCTTCGCCACTGGCCTCAACGAAAAGGACGAGGAAACCCAAGTAAGGACGCTTCTTTACACTATGGGAAGGAAAGCTCGAGAAATCCTCAGGTCGCTCGACGTAAAAGACGCTGATTTCAAGAATTACGCGCTAGTGAAGTCGAAGCTTCAAGGTTATTTCGTTCACACGAAAAACATCGTCTACGAGAGCGCTTGTTTCAATAGACGAAAACAAGAGCACGGAGAGACAGTAGACCAGTTCATGACCGCGCTGCACAAGCAAGCCGAGAGGTGCGAATTCGGAACGATGAAGGACCGACTTATTCGCGACCGCTTTGTCGTAGGGCTCTTAGACCAACGTCTGTCCGAGACTCTGCAAATGGACCCGGATTTGACCTTAGCTACTGCGCTTGCCAAGGCAAGAACCAGCGAAACGGTTAAGAGGCAGCAAGTAGATCTCAAAGGTCCGGCGCACGCGGGAGTTAACGTCGACGCGGTCCGACACAAGAAACCCCAGAAAAAGACCCTCGCAAGAGCGAACGACAAGCAAAGTTCACGCCAAAAACTTTGCGGGTACTGTGGGTATTCCGCCCATCAAAGGAGCGACTGTCCAGCTCGTCGCGAAAAGTGCTTGTTCTGCCACAAAATCGGGCATTTTGAAAAAGTCTGCCGCAACAAGACACTAAATTCCACCAAGCTAGACGGAATCGCCGTGGAAGCGTCAGACGAAGATAAGTTCCTTGGGACGGTCGACGGCGATATCGCAGAGTCATCCGCACGCGCCCGCTTTGTCGATCTGCAGATAAACGGGTGCGGCTTGCGAGCAAAAGTTGACACTGGCGCGGAAGTAACCGTCGTCAGCGAATCTTTTCCCGGTCGACCCAAGCAGCTTATCAAAGCAGAAAATCTTCGTGGCCCAAACAACGAATCCCTGACGACGTTAGGAAAGTTCCAAGCAGAAATAACTTGGAAAGGGAAGTCATGCGAAGGCACAATTTACGTCGTTCAGAACCTTCGAACACCGCTCGTGGGGCTCCCAGCCATTGACGCTCTGGGTATCGTCAGATTCATGGATGAAGTTGCCGTTGCAGAAGTCGACTACGTCGCAAAGTACCCGAAGCTGTTTTCTGGCATCGGCTCAATCTCGGGTGAACACACGATCCGGTTGGTACCCGACGCTGTCCCAGTAGCAGTGGCAACGCCGCGGAAGATACCCATTCCAATGAGACAAGCTGTAAAGAAGGAACTAGACAGCCTGGAAGCGGAGGGCATCATCCGCAAAGTGAGCACTCCCACTGCGTGGTGCGCCCCGATAGTACCTGTCCAGAAACCTTCGGGGGCAGTCAGGATATGCGTGGACCTAACGCATCTGAACAAGTCTGTGCTACGAGAGCGACTCGTTCTACCAACGGTAGATCAGGTGATGGGCTGCCTGGAAACCGCGAAGGTATACTCGAAGCTGGACGCAAACTCCGGGTTCTACCAAGTGCGCCTGTCCGAAGACTGTCAAGAGCTGACGACGTTTATCACGCCTTTCGGTCGCTACTGCTACAAGAGGCTCCCGTTCGGAATTACCTCAGCGCCAGAGATATTCCAAAGGAAATTCTCGGAAATTCTCGACGGGCTGGAAGGTGTACAAAACTACATGGACGACACCTTGGTCTACGGGAGAGACAAGAACGAGCACGATCGTCGCTTGGAAGCGGTTCTCAAGAGGCTCCAGGCAGCCGGAGTTACGCTGAACCGGGACAAGTGCAAGTTTGCAGCCACAAGGATTCGGTTCTTGGGCATGGTCTTAGACGAAAAAGGAATCTACCCGGACCCAGAGAAGGTGCGAGCCATCAAGAACCTGCCCCAGCCGAAGACTACGTCGGAAGTCAGAGGATTCCTGGGTATGATCAACCACGTGGCAAGGTTTCTCCCAGAAGCCTCCGCGACGTCGGAACCTCTACGTCAACTTCTACAGAAGAACAGAGAGTTCGTCTGGGACAAACCCCAGGAAGAAGCATTCGAGAAGCTCAAAGAAGCCCTCAGCTCCGATACCTGCTTGGCAAGGTACAACCCGGAATACCCGACCATCGTATCGGCAGACGCTTCTTCGTACGGAATCGGCGCAGTCATCATGCAAGACCAACCCTCGGGAGAGCGCAGGGCAGTAGCCTACGCGTCACGGGCATTGACGAAACCCGAGGTGAGGTACTCGCAAATAGAAAAAGAAGCTCTCGCACTAACATGGGCAGCGGAGCGCTTCGACGAGTACCTGAGAGGACTAACATTTCTTTTCGAGACCGACCACAAGCCATTGCTTCCTCTCCTTGGCCGCGATCAGATAGACTCATTGCCACCCAGAATTCAACGCTTTCGAATGCGACTCATGCGGTATTCCTTTAACATGACGCATGTTCCAGGGAAAAGTATCGCTACGGCGGACACCTTATCCAGGTCAAGGCTCACGGATGCGGGCCACCGGGACTCCACCCTGACAGACGCCGAAGTTTCGTCGTTCGTGGTGGGTTCTTTGCAAGCACTCCCAGCAACCGAGTCTCTGCTGGAAAAGCTGCGGCTGGAGCAGAAGGCGGATCCGGAGTGCGCGGCCCTGTTCAACGTGTGCCAGTCGACGTGGCCGCCCAAAGATAAGCTCCTTTTCTTCTCAAGCCTTATTGGTCAGAGAGGGGCAACATAACGGTCTGCGATGGACTCTTACTGAACGGCGTTAGGCTGATCATCCCAAGAAGCCTCCGAAAAGAGATGCTAGCGCGCGTCCACGAGGGGCATCAGGGAATCGTCCGTTGCCGCGCCAAAGCAAGGGAGTCTATCTGGTGGCCAGGTGTTAGCGCCGCATCGGGGGAAGTTGTCGCGAATTGCTCAAAGTGCGCCGAAGAAAGAGTGCAATTCCACGAGCCCATGCTTCCGACGACCACACCCGAACTTCCATGGCAAGAAGTGGGCGTTGACTTATTTGAACTCAAAGGCTCTCAATACCTGGTCGTTGTCGACTACTATTCCAGATACCCCGAGCTGGCTCTGCTGGGTAGAGACACAACATCGGCTCGTGTCATCGAGCGCCTCAAAAGCTTCTTCGCACGACACGGAATACCAGGGATCGTCCGGTCCGACAACGGGCCGCAGTTCTCCTCTTCCGCCTTCGAGGGGTTCTCGAAAGCGTACGGCTTCCGCCACGTAACGAGCAGTCCTCGATACCCTCAGTCCAACGGAGAAGCAGAGCGCGCGGTAAGGACACTCAAAACCTTACTAAAGAAGGCCGACGATCCTTATCTCGCCCTACTGAACTATCGAAACACACCGGGTCCGTCCGGTTACAGTCCTGCCCAGTTGTTGATGGGGAGACGTCTACGCAGTAGAGTTCCTTGCCACCCAAGTTTGCTCGGGCCTAGAACCGTGGACCACGCAGACTGGAGACTGCGTGATGAAAGAAATCGGAGAAAACAAAAAGCAGACTTCGATAAGCGTCATTCAGCGAGGTCTCTGCCTAGCCTTTCTGCAGGTCAGCGGGTCTGGCTTCCGGAAACAAGCACCGAGGCGAGGGTGGTCCAGGCATCCTCAACCCCAAGGTCCTACTGGGTCGAGAAGGACGACAACCTTCTGCGCAGAAACCGACGCCAACTGGTTGCAGTACCAGGGGAAACAGCCGGCCAGAACGTCTCAGAGCGCCGGGTGCCTGACAAGCCATCACCGGGTGGTCAAGACGGAAGTCTTCCGTCGGCTCCATCAGATAATCAAGTTCCCGACATACCAGACGACTCCGGAGAGTCGGGGTGACGCCTGTCCAGAGTCCCCAACGCCAGAGGCCGGTTCCAGCCAACGCGACGCCGCCTCCGCAACAACGGCAGTCTCGCTTCGGTCGCCTAATTAAAACTCCGAAAAGGCTCGGAATTAATGATTAATTGTTTGTATAAGCTAGCCGACTGTAAGAACGCACGTTGTTGTGAAAAGGGAAGATGTAGTGTCATGCTGCGGCCGCGCCGCTATCACTCTGATAACGCGACCGCGCCTGTGTTTGTATTCTTTGTTTGGTTCACACACGGACTGTATAAAAGGAACGCTTGTCGAATAAAGCAGGCTTTTTTCTGCCAGCAACAGGAGACAGTCTCGACCTCGTATAGGACCCGGGTATGCATATAGGCATCAGTGGCGTCACAAAGAGGGGGGGGGACCGCCACGGGTGCAGCGCCCAGGGAGGTGTCGCGGCGGGCCACGAGAGAGAGGGGGGGGGGGGGAGTCGCGGTCGGCCACACGAGAGAGGGGGGGGGGGGGTAGGGGGGGGGGGGTGTCGCGGGGGTGTCGCGGCGGGCTCGCCCCGGGTGCCGCTGACCCTCGTGACGTCACTGATTGGCATTCCTGTTCCTCTTTTTATTTTCATGTGTATTGAATTAAAACAAAATGACAGCTCAGAGTTAATTAATCAGCCCAGTCTGTATTTCGTCTTGTTCTTACTGGTTTTTATTATGTGGAAACTTGGGATTATGTTTCTGTGAGATTGTGTGAGAGTTGGTTTAAATGTTTGCGCAGTATTAGTTCAACAGTTGCTACTTATAAATGTTTTGAAAAATGTTCTAAGCAGCACTCTATTCGTAATATTAAACAGCAGTGCTTCCCAAACTGTGAGGCGCAAACCCCAGGGTGTCGTGACTGATCTAGCGGAGTGTCGCAAAACAACTGCTGGCCTGTTTCTTTTTTTCTAATGGTTTTAAATTTGTCAACTGTTAATTACCTGTATTACCTGAGAAACTAAATTTCATAGTCAATTTCAATATGTTACTGCTTATGCACTGAGATGGTAAGACTTGTGGCCTAGAGAAATGCGAATGGAGGAGGGGCGGTGTCGTGGAAGGATATATTTTATATTTTAGTGAATTGGACGCGTAGGGAAGCTTGGGAGCAGATGCTGTTTATTGAGTCATTATGTCTATCGCTGTGTCATTTTGATCGCCCGAGACAGTGTGCTAGTTGAGAATGGAAATAATTGAATATGTTTTTATTTCATAAAAGGGTTAATAAATGGTTAATAAATATATGAGAAGTTATTGTATTGCAATTTTGAACACGACTTTATTTGAGGAGAATGTCTTCTGAAAAGCAGGCAATCTGCATTCATGATTATCTTCACCTTTGCCTTTATCGAATTCCTCCGCTCTGGATCAGCTGATGTCTATTGGGTGCCTTAAGGTAGAACTCACTTGGGTGTCTATGAATAAATTCAAAAGAACTGATATTGCATTCTTAATGATAATACTCATTTGCATGAGTAATCAGTACATTTATAAACCCAAAAAGAATGGATATTGACTGGGTAACGATAAAACTCGTTAGAATTTGTTATGAGCAAACTCAAAAGAATGTATATTGAGTCGGTAACGATAAAACTCATTGCGATTTGTAATGAGTAAACTCAAAATAATGGATATTGTGTTCTTAGTGTTAGCACTCAGTTGAATGTGTAATGAGAAAACTCAAAATAATTGATATTGATTGGGTAATGATAAACCTCACTTGAAATTGTAATGAGTAAATTCAAAAGAATAAACATTAGTTTTGTAATGATAAAACTCATTTAACGTTGAGTTTCTTTTGAGTTTTATTTGACTCTATAAAAACACATTAGAAGCTCAATTGAAACTCATTGTTCATTTTTGTAAGGGCAGCGTTCCAACATGACCATCCGCACGTCGACCGATTGCGCTTAATCCCTCAAGTGGTCTTAAACTCTTTAATGCAAAGCGAAATGTCAACCTGCGACACCCCGCCCCCTCCGATCACGGCTCGGCCAGCGGCATCACTGCCCGACATTTTACGTCATCTCATCTTGTTGTTACACCACTGATACGCCAGCACACGGTCACATCACGCGGTAATTCCAGTCTTCTGTTCACAACGCACAACACTGCCATCACGATGTTGCTGCTATGTTGCTGACACACAGAAATACCAATTCACGTTGATTGCCGGTTGGCACTCGGCATCGGAAAACAGAACCGAACTCAGCACGGAAGGCACCCAGGAAGCCGGCAGCAAAACCTGCCGGTCTTGGACGCAGTTCCTGCGATTTCCATAACGTCGAAAACATCGACACAGATCCGCGTGGTTCCGCTACTGTAGTTCCGCATGGGCTGGCGTGGGTTCCGCAATCCGGAGACGGTGATCTTACCCAGTGTACGTAGCTCTGCTGGCACTGCGCTGGAACTTCGCTGTTTCTAGCGGCTCCGTTTGCTCGTTTGATAAAATTAGTGATAAAAACATCAATGCAACCGAAATGTTCTGCACGTTCGGACTAGAAAACGGAATTAACGGCGGCCTTCGTTGCCGCTGAAGCTCAATCAACTCAACAACTTTTCTTAAACAACGTGCGCGACGTGCTCCAAAAAACGAAACCGAAAGAATATAAGTCGGGAGGGCTAAAGCTTTCCCCGTCTGCCTGGAGAAGGAGAAAAACGTTTCGTTCCTCCCTTTTTCTCGTGTCCGCTTGGGTGCACGACAGTAGAAGGGAGGAAGACGCGCCGTTGCTACCTTTTTCCTCCATTTTTTCTGACAGTGTACAGACATGTGTCCTCTCTCCCATTCTGAGCGCTGAATAAAGCTGTGCACGGGCTCTCCTCCTCTCCCCGGAAATGCCAAGAAGAGGAAGAGGGTCTGCAATCGGATCCTTGCTTCTGAATACATCGGTTGCACATGAGGTCATTCAAAGAGCGCTCCGATGACCACCAGTGAAGAGGGGAACAGGGAGCTCCCCTCTTATCAGGATCCTCTTACGTGCCTCACGGATTTGCACAGACGTCGCTATTATTCTCCCAGAAGATTATAGAAGATTGACCCGTCACTCAAAAGTCTTACAAAAGCAGCTTCCCTCTCCTGTTCTTACATGGGGATGACGTTCCCGCTACCTCCGCCGTCATTGGCTGCGGCCATCCGAACACCGCAACCACCTATGGATAGTCGGTCGCATGCCGCAACGCCGTTCCGACGTTGCGACACGGGAAAACAAGCCGCGTCCGACCGTCGTATTGCCTGATCGGACGTAGGATCGGATGGTTTCGTCGTACGTGTGTTTCGCGCTTTAATCGCAAGTTTATACCGACTGCTTTAGAGCAGGGTCTCCATACGCAAGCCCGCCGGCCAGATCCCGCCCGAGGTGACATTCCGGTAAGGCCCCGCGGATGGCCGCGGTCTTTCTAGTGACGCCCGTACCCGCGGCCCGCTGATACCAAAGCAAAAAATAAGGGCTTGTAAAAACGTCACATTTGTCGCCCTCAATGTGCGAATAAATAAAAGCGATAGCTGTAGCACGGTCGCGCAATGCGGTGAAATGATGCCGTCACGTACCCGAGGACGGGGGGCGACGTGGTTCATTCTCATAGCCGTCGTGGTTGGCGCCTTGGATGCCACTGACGACCGCCACGAGTGCTTGGTGATCCGTGAAGTGAGCGGGTAAGCGCGGTGAAAATTCCAATACCATCCAACATTACGCGTAGCAAATGGATAATGCCCAAAGTGGGACTCGGTAGAGCGCGAGTAATGTTTAAAAATCAGTGTTTGAAGCACACGACAGATGGGGGTTCCCCTATTTTCTCTCTTGCGCGTCGCGGCCGACGGGAAGACCCGACTTCCCTGGCAACGCGCCAAGAGGGGAGAAGAATTTTTTTTCATAGCGGTGACGACAGCCGACGGTTTTTAAATCTCCGCAAAGTGTCTGCCGTAAAGGAAAACAAAAAATAAAAAATCGGCGCCGCGAGACGCACCAAAAGCTCAAACGAAGATATCAGAAATAATGAGAGAAAACTCCAGTGTGGTGCGAATATATTTGATTAGTTGTTTAGAATAATAGTCTATTCGGGCTACGCGCTTCGAGAGTAACCCTGATACTCGTATTTTTCCAAGTGTCGACTTATACCCCGTGGAGCGCGCTTCCTACTGAGCCCACGGTGCACTACGGAAAAGCAACACCCACGGAGCTCGCTTCCGTGGGTCTGGCTTCTAGGTAGTCACCGTTGCTCGCTAAGAAGCGCGCTCCACGGAGCTAACCCGCCACGATAGACACTTCGAAAAATACAGATATTCCAGTCACGTTCTTACGAGGAAAGTCAACTTTCAAAGCGCGATGGTGCACGGGCGCGAGTGGTGTGTGTAAAAAGAAAGCTTTGGGAATGTTGGTATCTACACTACCGTCAAATTATCAAATATAAACTGTGGCAATTATGCAAGAGTATAGACCTTTTCTGCAAGCGCACTGCCATCTTGAATTGACGTCACTTCCAGTATGGGCGAAAACATTGTTTTGCCTTTGCCACGCCAATAGAGGGCATTTAGGATATAAGCGTAACCGTCACACTTTTTCGTTTTGCCTCCCTTTTATTTTTTTACTATTTGCAGGTTGAAACGTTGGATTATTTTTTCGTCGCCCATACCGGATACGCCTATTAGGTGGCTGGGGACGAGAGTACACAGAAAAGGTCTATATGTTATGCAGAGATGGACTGACAACCAACGTTCGTCATTCATGATTGTCTTTTTCATTTTAACAAATTCAAGATTTAATAAATACTTGCGTATAGCAAGACGATTTGTAAATCCCCTTGATTTGGTATAGCTCTCTGTAGGTTTAATTAAATGTCAAATGCATCGTTTACTTGTCATTTCCATGCAGGCAATGTAGCTTATGGTCACAGTCCATAAATATAGCTAGATTAAAGTATCTAAGCTTCGATATGGACAAGAGGAACCTTCGGAACAACCTTTACGAGTACAGATGGGTTGTCGTCTAGGCTTGATGCAGTAGTGGAATGTTTGGAGAAACTATTCTATATTGTGTTAGACAATATTCAACCAAAACCACTCTGGGTTGTCGTCTAGGCTTGATGCAGTAGTGGAATGTTTGGAGAAACTATTCTATATTGTGTAAGACAATATTTAACCAAAACCATTCTCCGCTTCGAACTCAAACCAACTATTCGCACATGCCTAGAAAACTCCACCAAAACGCCGGTTCCATCGGAATATTATTTATTGTATATTCTCACGTAACTCCGAAGAAATTACTTTGAGTTCTCGTGTATAACGTGCACAGTGATGTGACCTCATCTACCATTTTCATTTGTCTTCTGCCCTGTGTGAATCTCACGAAGCACCTATACTCTTTTATTTATGTCTCGCGGCTTGACGTTGTGATAATTATTTTTTAATGTCATAAATTTTAAAATGTTGAACATTAATATAAAGTATATGTGCTTGTCCACCTTACATTGTTTTCCTCTAGTTTGTTTTTTATTATTTAACTGCTTATTCAAGCTTATTTATTTCGTATATCCTCGTTTCTATTGTCTAATCTAGTTTCCGGCCCTCGAAACATGAACCGGTCCCCCCTCCGGACCACCTAGCCAAAACCTTTGGAGAGCCCTGCATTAGTGCTTCAGTTGATACCGTTTGCTTCCGAGCGCGGGTCCATGCAGTCTGATTTAAAGCGTCATTTGATGCTGTCTGCTTCAGAGCTCCGGTGGCAAGTGCGATGGAAGGTTGGAGCACGGAAGCGAGATCTTGCTTCATTGTTTCCCTTCTACGGTTTCGCATAAAGGGCACAATTGTTCCTATTTCTACGTAACCATTTAGGAAAATTTACTGTAGTTGAAAGGTGCCATTTCAGAGCAATATTCTGGCCCGAATTTAGAGGCTCGTAATAATACTGTATTTTCATTTCTAGTTTTTCGCTTTTTATCTGTTTCGTTTTGAATCTGAAGAGAACATTATATTTTGGAAAACAATAAAAAATAAATATGCAGCGGCATCTGCTTTTACAAAAAGACGAGCGCAGTTCGCTTGAGAGTTTAGACCATCCTTTAATTCCCTGCACAGCTCTGTACTTCATAGTGCACTTTAGAAGACAGTTAGAACTTACCGTTCTCATATAGCATTGCTTAACGATCCCGAGCGCGCATGAAACAATGTCGTTTAAAGGGGCACGGGAACGAAATTTTAGTTCTTATTTCTTTGTTTAGCCATAAACTAAGTCGTGTCAGCACCTTAGAAACACCAGTCTTCCGCTCGTAAACGCACGAAAACTAATTTTAAAACAAATAAAACAATTTCTCCATACCACCTGGTAGTTGGGAGACCGATGTAGTTATGACGTTGAATGCCTCCCGCCCCGGGGCCAATCATGGTAATACAGCGCAAATGTACGGGCAACTCGGGCTTGAACAGAATCGCGAAGCTTGGCGAAACATCGACACACTAAACATCATTACACACTTGAGGGTGTAAATGGCTTGTCCTATAACCAGTGGTTTCCCCAGGAATTGAAATTAGGGTTTGTCTAAATTTTTAGGGGGTGAGGGGGAGGCATTGAGAATAGAGGAGTCATTGTGAATTAAGGAGGTACCTTCGGAAACACAAGGGTGTACACCCCCATAAAGGGGGGTTGCAGAGAAATCATTGGCTATAACTAACACCCTCTTTGGTGTAGCAAAACGCCCTACGAGAAGGGCATTATTCCTAACATTCCTACAGGAAAGCGTTATTCCGAACACCCATAAATTAAGGTGTGATTCCACAGTACACCTTCTTATTATGGTTTAATGACTGCGCAGTACGCCCTCTAGATTGGGTGTACCATCGCCAGAAAGGGAAGTAAAATAGGCGCAATGGCCAACACCCATAAGATAGGGTGTAATAACCCAAAGGACTGCACGAAGAAATGACTGCAAATGACTCAAAACATGCCAGGTTCACTTTTTATTTTTCGATCAAGATTCTACAAGGTTCTACTAATTCTCTATAGACGATTGCAAGCAGGTCATCTGGCCGCAGCCATGTCTCTCCTTGTGGGGGCAAGTGCGTGCAATTACAAGGTTTCCAAAGGGGAAAACTACGTTCACCTGCACGTGATCAAGCTTGCCGAAGGCAAGACTCAAATAAATAGTTCCCATTTATCCTCGCATTTTCACCACAACCAAGACGCTTCTGAGTCAGTGGCGGTCCGTGCGAGTATACTTGGGCCAGACTAGGACCAGTACGCATCTATAAGGCCATGAACATTCAAACCTGATATTGTTTCACGACCCCTTTAAACTGTACAACCGAAGGCACTAGTTAAATATTCAACTTTACTTTTCCTGCAGCATTTATGCTTTCTAGCACTGGTGTCATTAGCACAACTCGACAGGCTTGCAAAGACGGAACGACTGGGAGTTGCTTGGGACGCAAGCAGTAGTTCATGTTTGTAAACAGTAAAATGATCTATTGAAACGGAAGCAGGACTACTATTAGAAGCATGCTTGCAGAGTACTTACAAATAAGACAGCGATCTCATGTAATCCGTGATAGATGCATAATCCGATACGGGCAGCTCAGAACAATTTGCAAACACAATGCTGAGGATGAAGGCGGTCGATCACATTCAACGGAAGTCTTGCGGCCACCGATGAGCAGTACCTTGTCGAAATGCGTCCAACAAACACAGCACAATAACGCCATAGACTCTGACAAAATAAACGGTCATTACGAAAAAGTTTGCATGCATGTATTCCGGCCGTTCACAACGAAAAACCACGGTCGCCAAATGCAACTCGTAAGGACCTGCTTGCATGAAAAACTGGAGAACACTGACGGGCGCGCTTAGGAAACCGGACCGACGTGGTCCCTACAAGTCACCATAACTTGGCAAACGACGAAGGCTATGACCCCAGTGAGCCCATCAGCGCGTCACAGCGACTCGCGAGACAAATTTTCGTCCAAGCGTTTTTGTCCCACGGATCCGAGAGCGGTCACGTGTTTTGCTCCACCCTTCTGATTCGCTGGAAGCGGCCTTTGCACTCGCTCACAGTCACACGAAGACACAAAAGAAGGTGTGGAGGCTTATGAGAAGACGAGGCCAAAGGGCATTGGACAAAGCAGCTAATCTCTATCTGCTGCATTGTATGGACACCTTCACTGCCCAGGGAGGGTGGCGAATGGGACTCGTCAGGACCTGCTTTGCGTGCCTGCTCTGGTGCGTACCGCGAGATCACAAAATTAATACAAAAACAAAGTCGAACATCGTCGAAGCACGGGTCAAAACTAAGACGCTGAGAGCATGAAACAAGAGACGCGGTTTGACGCGTTCTAAAAAAAAAAACCGAAAAAAAAAGAAGGCGTTGGGGTCCCAGATATATTGGTGTCAAAACGGAGAGATAAGAATTGCGTACCATAACGGGGTGTCATGAATCCGACACTTTCGATTGTCTTTCGGCATTGTTTCTTCAGAACTACACAGAAAGCAAAAATCTCAGTGAAGGTGCTATAAGTACTGCGAGGCCCAGTCAGGTGAGTTTGTACTACCCGAAATAAGGACGCCACAGTTTGTTCAAAGCTTCAGCGCAGGAGGTCTTTCTCGGGTTAAAAGTAAGCAGATTGAGTTTTGCTTAATCTTGTTTTGTTTATCTTTTTAACGTCGTATTTTAGGCGGTCAAGAAATGGAAATACCTCGCCGGCATAGCCGATTCACGCAGGACACGCTTGACACTCAACCAAAAACGGCGTCGCGTACGGTATGTCATGATGGCGTCGACGAGACCCATCCTATTCTTTAAATATTGGCTGGACCAAAATGGTATGGGCACAATCTTTCCAATTAGATCCAATATCGACGCAACACGGTGTGCTGCCTTGGTTGTATATTTACACGTCTTCGTTCACCTTTTGCGAGCGAAGATGATTTTTTAAATCGAAGTTGAACTGATAAAACTGATGCATGCGCGACACGTAATTTTCGGGTCGTGTCGGACGGAGACTTCGATTGGAGTTGCAAAAACTATTCTCTAGCACTAATCATACGCGCCTTCGTGTGGTGATTAATTATGCTCGATGTTTGTAGCGCAGTACATCATCAACAGTTTCACCAAAGCAATAAACAAGAAAGGTTATGAAATCATGGGTGTATTTGACAGCATCACCATTACGCCCCTTTCACACCGTGTGAATGAAGGGCGTAAAATTCGCCCATACACCCTTTTTACACGACTTCAGACACCATCTACTACAAGTAGGGCGTAAACAGTGCGTGCAAGGGTGAAAGACGTCAGCAAACCCTTTTTGCACCCTCTAATATTCAGAAATCCTGTAAAAAGGGTGTTTTTCCTAACTTACACTTTTCTTACACCCTTTTTACACGATTATGGGTGCTACAATGTTTAGTGTGCACAGTGCTTTCACAACGCGCATTCCACACCATCAAGATCGCCGTTCCTAGCAGACGATAGGTTGAAGCTTGATCCGAGGATGCGGGGCCCTTTGCCCAGCCAACCATACCCCCCCCACACACACATACACACACACAAACACACACACACCAGGGATGCGCTGCGAATAAGGCGCTGAAAGATGACTCCCAGTGAATACCTTACATACGAGGGGCGTTCATAAAGTTCGTATTATAGTCACGAAGGAATATAGATTCAGCAATCAAACGCGAGTAGGAGTTGAGACTTTCTCTACATGTTCGTCACCGAAAGTTATCAACTTTTTTTATTGATGCACCAGATGCCGGAGGCCATTGTTATAGAACTCCTTGTCTTGAGTGTTCAGGAATCGCTCCACTTCAGCAATCACTTGGTCGCCGTCCTTGAAATGCTTTCCTCTTATTTGGCCGCACTAGAAGCGTCTGTGCCATTTAACCAAAAGTGTCGCCAACTGGGACGTTGCCCCCGAACAACGCTCCCAGATTGGAATGAATACGCTTGGGATTGCTTCCCTTCAAATGAAAAAAAAACCGGATCACTGCATGTGCTTGGCACCGACGGGCGGTGCCATTTTTGTTTCGTCTCCTAGCGGCGTTCCGAGCTACTATAGCATGCGATGTTTATACTGTGCGAAAACTAGAGGGACGCGCGCTCATGTTGTCACAGGGTATCAAAGCTATGTCTTCTGCATAAAATTTACTACTCACTATCACTTCACTCGTCACTTCTCTCTCAACCGTCTTATGTTTCAGCCCGCATTGATAACTCATGTAAGATTAAACTTATTTCTTGTAAGTCATCCTTGTTTTTCTGCTCGTTTGTGCCATCCGACATTGCTGACTGGAACGACTTGCCCGATAACCTTGTTTGTCAACGTGATCAAGTTCTTTTTCACCAAGATTTAACTACTTTTTGGGGCCCTTGATGAATGCCTACTGATGTGTGGTTGATTTTGTTGTTTTTGTGCTCTGTACTTTTGATTTATTCTGCATTGTAACCCCTCTCCCCCTTACGTAACGTCCCCCCCCAATCAAAAAGACCATCAGGGAAAATCCTGATGGTCCACCGTCAGGCTGATGGTCTGATGTATTTTGGGACATTGATGGTCTGATGGCCTGATGGTGTGATGGTTTGATGGTGTCATGGTTTGATGGTGTGATGGTCTGTCGTATTTTGGGACACTGACGGTTTGACGGTGTGTTGGTCGGTATGAATTTCCAATCACATATATTTACCGGCAGAAGACAAAGATTATATTTCAGTCAATTGTGAACTTTATTCTGGGCCCATTATTATTTCAAAAAGGAAAATCCGAAGCGTTAGGGTACTTTCCGAAATCCCCGTAGAAACCTGAAAACAAAGTTTGTATTTAGGATATGGCATGTTATTATTTCTATTTGGAAATAATTGAACATTGAATTATTAAACCGCAAAAACAAAATGGACGAGAAAATGCGTTTAATCCGCTCACTACTTTCGAGACTCCACGATGCGCAGTAATTTCATTGGTGTCCGTTGCGTGGCTATCTACACTCTGTCCCCTTCGGCCATGCTGGGCATGACAACGCCGTGCGACAGCATGCAATACACTAAGCCTTGTTGGCCCGAAAATGCAGCCTCGTATTACCGTGAAAAAACAAGCGCCGAAAGACTAGGACAAAGTAAGAAAACTACGACACAAGGCGCCTTGTGTCGTCGTTTTCTTGCTTTGTCCTAGTCTTTCGACGCTTGTTTTTTCCCGTTATGAACCAACTGGCCCAACTCACCATTTTGTCGTATTACCGTATTCGTGGCTTTGTAAACGTTTTTTCACGCGAATATTTAGTTCACAGTACACGTGCACCTAGTAAATGAATTTCCTATCAAGCAAAGTGCGTTTTTCGGCACATTTTCAGCCACTTAGATTGTACACATGATCAACTTGACACACAAAGCAGATCAACAAATTGTTTCACCAACGGGCAATAAAACAATTTAAAACAAAACTATGGTTGCAAAAACATACCTGAGTTTATAAGAAGGTGTCTTCGTTACCGTTCGAGTATCCTAGGACAATTGTTGAGGCGGATTATTACGGATTGAACACACTGTTATCGAGCCACACCGCTGTCATCTTTACACACCGAATGAAATTCAGGCACGCGCAACGACGTGAGATCATTAGCGCCATCTCTCGGCAACTTCTGTAACCTCCCGAATATAGTCAGGCTCTTTCCACCACTGCAAAATGTCATGAGAAGCACCATCAGCCTTTTTTCGTTCTGGTGGTCTATCGATATATCCTGATGGTCTCACTGGGTGACATGCATCAAAACGTTTCGATGGTCTGTCAGCCGCCGCAACAAACGTTTTCAAGGTCTCTGAGCCACAAACAGAAGACTTTAATTGTCCATCAGCACCGTCAGGAAATGTTTGATGGTCTATCAGGCACCATCAAGTAAGCCTGTCGGACAATGGACAGTTAATTTTGATGGTATGAGCAGGATTACTAATACTGTGTTAATTGCCGTTACGAATTTTTGGCGGACCGTCAAACGCTTTGGTGGTCCATCAGGGAAGTCTGGTGGACCCGTTGGAGCTTCTGATGGACCATTAAGACGCCTTTGATGGTCCATCAGATGCCATCAAGGAAGCGTGATGGACTATCAAAATCCCTTTGATGGTCTGATGGTCTATTTGGACGGTCTGATGGACCATCAGGCGCCATCAAGGAGGTCTCGTGGGCCATCAGGGAAACCTGATGGGCCATCAGGGAAGTTTCATGGACCGTCAAGAAAGTTTGGTGGACCATCAGATTTTCTTGATGGTCTTTTCGATCGGGCCTTGAGGGTGTGTAAGGTATTTAAATGAATAAATAAATAAATATATGCCGGTTTTGTTCCGTTTCCTTTAATTTTTTGTGCCGACAATACGAACTTTATGTACGCCCCTCGTATATAGCGTGCAGGTGTCGCCATGGCTAGGTTCTGACGGTTATTTCTACTTGCTGGTTCCCTCGAGCTGCTACTTCTGCGGTGTGGAAATAACACGGTGAACAGGACGCTCACTGGCCACGGCACATAAAATCCCGGCATGGCTGTGAACGACGGAGTGCAGTCCTCGGATATTTGTCACGCGTTGACGCCACGAAGCGTCAATGTTCGCAACCACAGTACCCTAGGCGGTGCAGAGACCCTTGATGACACGATACGCCTTGTGCTTCTCGCTGGCCCATTTTTGAAGCGAGAGGTACAGAGCTCGCGGCCACGTCATTTCGTTTCCGTGGAACCCTTTAACTCAGGTATGTCTATACCGCTCTTTAATAATTTGATCGGATTGTCCCTCACACTTGCAGAACAGAGCATTCGCTGTTTTGAAAAAGATCTACTTCGCGTGAACAGCCACTGGCAACAGAGCCTTGTCAAAACACTATCAAGCAACATTGGTGGCCACCACTGCTTGGGGAACCAAGCGTTTGATTGGATCCGAGTCCTTGTCGAACGCTGACGTTACGCTCGTGTCCAATACATGCTGAGAGTGCGTGCCGAAAAGAATGGCAGACTCGGATAAGCGCAGCGTCAGCTACTAGATGGCCCGCACTTTGGAAAATAGTCTATTAAGAGTCGCAATCTTGAATAATAACCGTAAAGGATCGCACCATGACAAGCTCGATGGAAAGTGATTGGTAGGATATTACCCTTCTGATCAGTTAAGCTCCTAGTGAAAAAATAAAAGAGACTAAAAGTTTCATTGATTCGGCGAGCGCCATACATATGGTATGCATACGTGAATGTGGGCTTCAAACCCAACAGGTTGTCTGCCATACCTTGGGGGAAAAAATCAGCAGAACCCATCCTTTGGGAATGATTATCTACGTTAATGCGAATAGCATCAAACGGTGCGGAGTTATGCGCGTTCGTCAGGTGGCCGGCACACTCTAGATACGCCAGCCCACTCTTGAGGCGATTCTAAATTTGTTGACACTTTCACAGCCGTGCGCACGATCTCCGCAGCCCAGCACGTGCGTTTGTGTCACTTAGGAAGGCGAGCAAAGCACGCGCCATACGCACAAACACTCAAAATGGTACCGACCAGACTTTCTGGCGTCTCAGCTAGTCTCAACCAACGGTACTCTAAACGGTTGTTTATATCTTTACCATAGGACGCGCTTTACAGCGCTGTCACAGCTACCGGTGCGCGCGCGTTCCATGCACGAGGGCTCATTCCGCTCTCGTGAGGCTGAGCACAGCCGCTACATCACCCTCTCCCGAGCGCGGGAAAGGGTGAGCTAGCGGCCGTGCTCAGCCTCACGAGAGCGGAATGAGCCCTCGTGCATGGAACGCGCGCGCACCGGTAGCTGTGACAGCGCTGTAAAGCGCGTCCTATGGTAAAGATATAAACAACCGTTTAGAGTGCGTTGAATGACTGCCTTCATAGCTCTGTGGTTAGCGCGTCTGCCTGCTGATCAAAGGGTCAACGGTTCGAATCCCAGCCGGCGCCGGTCTTTTATTTTATTTATTTATCGACCCGCGGCGTAAGAGGTTAGATAGCCAGATAGATAGATAGATACATAGACGAAAAGTGCGTGAAGTATCCAAAGAATGCTATTCGCATTAATAAGCAACCACCCAGGTAACAATTTATGTTGTGGAGACAGTCGGCGCAACAAAGTTTCGCAACATGAAAACAGTTCTATTGCAATCGCGCAACAATGTTGTAGCAACAGTCATAACACTGCAGAAGTGTCCGCTGCTAAAGCACTGCGGCTACTGTGTCGGTCAACCGTTGACTGTCTCATGCTCGCAACAGTTACCGAAGCATTGCTTTTACCCAGCAAAATGTGTGCTGTCCTGATGTTGCTAAATATTCCGGAAAAGACCATCGCATCTGTAGGCGAAACATTATCACGCAACACAAGCTCCGCTAACAACGTCACATTTGCATTTGCGAGAGTGCAGAACTGCTATTTCGCTACTATTCGACTGATGTTGCGGTAGCGTCGGGCCCTTTGATTACGAAATGTTGTGCGAAATGTTGTGGCAACGTTACTTTTTTTGCTTTCGGAAAACAAAGCTTACAAACAGTCATCGCAACGTCCGTTTTTACAGTCAGCAAACTGTTCCCGTGGCAGATTCAAAAACAGATTGCGTTTATACTGCCAGAATGCAGTCGCCAAACATGGCTTTCCAAAAGTGTTCTGACCGTACGACACAACAGTTTTGCGCTAAGTTGGGATAGATGTTTCGAGGAATTGTTGCGGAAACACTGGGCACCGTTGTTGGTTGACTGTTGCTCAAACCTATTCGGCAGACGTTGCGCTCCACAACGAGACTGCAGCTGTACATCAGTTTTTGCCAACTGTTGCCGCATGCATCTTCTCAACATTTGCACTGTATGACGAGGCAGCGCTCCTCGCGACAGTGCTTCCCCATGATCGGGACAACAATGTCTTCCTTTTGTTGCTAAAGTCTGTCATGCCATAGCTGCACTGCATAGTTTTGAGGGTGTTTCTCACTTCTCTCGCAATAATTACGAAACAGTTCGGCAGCCATTGGGCAACTATTCCGGGCACTTCATCGCGGGACAGTAGTATTGCCAACGTTACTAGAACTCAGTATACTGCCATAAAACATACCCCGAAGAATGGCACCGATCCGCACAGCGGAAACCAACTATCGGCGACCATGGCGCTGCCATTTCAGCCGCCTCGGCCACTATAGAAACTGCACACCTACTAATACTGGTTTGTTGGCTTTCATCAGCAATCTCAGCGCCAGAGCATATACAGTGGATATGCCAACGCCCGTCTCCCAAGCGGGCGTGCGTGAATTACATAAAAGTCAGCACGCACCCAGGTCGTCCCGACCTGGGTGCGTGCTGACCTTTAGTCCGGAAATCCATGGTGAGACGTGGTTGAAAAAAAAACAATATTACTTGTGCCACGAAACCTTGTAAACTAAAATTTTTAAAAACCATCACGCGCCTGCCGTTTTGCACCTATCTCCAATAAAAGTTCTTACAAAAAAGTTTTTTTTTTCGTTTGTTTTTATGCAAAGAACAAGCTTTCTAAAAGCTCATGGTAACCAGAGTCCAGAAGCAGGCCGGAGAGGTTACCCGTTCTGTGGATGCTAGTAGAGGGCGCCACCGCCGCCTTGTTCTGGAGTTCTCCGGCCCCGCCAGGACCGCTCCGTTGACTTATGCGAAGCTCTGCGCGACGATCGCCGTTTTAATGGCATTTGTCAGCCGCTTTGTGTATACCGAAAGCTACGATTAATCCCCTTTCCATCTTCAACTTCCCTATCTTAATAAACCTTGTGTGCTCTAACAAAGGTTCACAACCGCATCGTTCGCACTGCTCCGCAAGATGCTCATTCGAAATATTGCGTCCGGCTAGCTTGTGTTCCCGCCGAACCAATGTAAACTTGGCCGCAACTAAAAGGAATCTCATAAACCACCTTAGCCACGCCTTTTAATTTTTTATTCGATATGCACCAACTAGCCCCAAATCAAATTTATATTTAATTTCATGGCCCCTTTAAACCTGGAAATGAATAAGAATAAAAGCACATAAAAAAA
The DNA here is from genome assembly GCA_037355805.1 of Ixodes ricinus. NCBI lineage: Eukaryota > Metazoa > Arthropoda > Arachnida > Ixodida > Ixodidae > Ixodes > Ixodes ricinus. The sequence goes on along the minus strand of JAZHYW010023251.1, from coordinate 9,404 downwards.
GCCTCGCAAAACGCGTAATTTTTTTTTTTTTTTTTAAAGAGGGCAATGTAAATTATCTTGATCCGCAAGTTCGGAACTATGAGTCTAATTTTAACATTCCCGATTTTGTTCCTCGAAGCGGTCATAACACATGCACATGTCGGGACAACACCGAATCGTGTAAACAACTCCGGAACGCAGCCCAGTGACGGAAACTTAATTTTTTTTACATCCCTGTTTATGTTCGAAGTAAAACGGTGTTATCTATCTCATCCGAAAATCCGTTTTAAAAGCAGCCCTCCAAAAACAAAAAAATTGCAGCAAAAGCTTTTTTTTTTTATTTCCACGAGAAACCAGCGAAGCACGGAAGCACACTGCTTAACTTTGAAACACTTCGGGGCTTCTGTAATTGAACTTCAAACTGTAGCCAGCTGACATTACAATCGCTCGTTTGATTGCTATGTAAACCTCAGACACAATGAATACATGTATGTTTTAGTGCATTGCCTACGAATGACAGACAACTACTTTGACGAGCTCTGAGTGGGCGCAAAGCATAAATAAAATTTTCCTTGCATGCTTTCCATAAAACGAGCGCAATCCTTTATCGCTGTCCATAATCTGTATCCCTTTGGAAGTGGAAGTTATTTCATCATTGCCCAAAATCGCACAGAATTCCCGTTTTGCTACCAGAATATATATATATATATATATATATATATATATATATATATATATATATATATATATATATATATATATATATATATGTATATGCATTGAAGGAAGAATAGCAAGACAAGAAAAACGGTGTAGCTGAAGGCTCTGATACGGGTCAGATTTTATAATAGACGCGCGCGATCGTCGTTCTTCTTTCTGGTCTCCAGGCTTGTCGTCTTCTTCACTACATTTGCCCCACGCTTAGGGGCTGCCATCCTGGCAGCAGTAGTTGTAGAGGGGGCGGTCGGGTCGGGCGGTACATACGGTTTCATTCCTGACACATGAACGGTCTCTTGATAGTGACGGCGGCGATCGGTGTGGAGGGGAACGGGTTCGACGCGGTAATTGACCGGCGAGGTAGCTGTCAGCACTTTGTATGGGCCCTGATATCTCCGAAGAAGCTTTGAAGATAGTCCAGGCTTCTTGATGGGCATCCAGATCCACACTAAATCACCATCCTTGTAGGTGACAGAGCGGTGACGGGCGTCATCACGACTCTTTTCGACCTTCTGGTGCTCAGATGTGCGACAACGGGCTAGCTGACGACATTCTTCAGCTCGGCTGATTGCTTCATTAAAGGTCATGTGCTCCGTGATATCCGGCCGATAAGGTAAGATAGTATCGAGCGTACTCACGTATAACCTCGCGGTTATACGTGAGTATGAAAGGTGAGAAGCCTGTCGTAGCTTGAGTAGCGGTGTTATAAGCGAAAGTGATGTATGGGAGAATTCGATCCCAGTTATCTTGATCCTGAGAGACATACATCGAAAGCATGTCAGAAAGGGTAAGATTAAGACGCTCCGTAAGTCCATTTGTTTGGGGATGATAAGAGGACGTGCAAAGATGAATAACATTGCATTCTCTCAAAATGTCTTCGACGAGTTGTGATAGAAAAACTGTTCCTCGATCACTGAGTAGTTCTTGAGGCGAGCCGTGACGCAGTATAATATTGTTTAAGAGAAAGCTTGCAACTTCATGAGAACCTGCGGTGGGCAGGGCAGCAGTCTCGGCGTATCGCGTCAGATGGTCAATTGCGACGACCACCCAACGGTTTCCCTCAGATGATTTTGGTAGAGGGCCATACAGATCGATTCCGACTCGTTCGAATGGCTTGTCGGGACAAGGTATGGGTTGGAGCAAACCCGGCGGACTCTGAGGTGGTTTTTTTCGGTGTTGGCACAATAAGCAGGAGCTGACATATTTTTGCACAAAGCGACACATGCCGGGCCAGTAATATCGGACACGTAAACGATTATCAGTCTTCAAGACCCCGAGATGTCCCGACGTTGGGTCGTTATGGAGGCACTGTAGCAGCTCGGAGCGAAGCTGCCGTGGCACTACTAACAACCATCGCTGACCGTCTGCTGAATAGTTACGATGAAACAAGAGGCCATCTCGGACAGAAAAATGCCGTGCTCGTTTACAGAACTTGCGGTTGTTGGAGATAGCAAGGCCTGTAATATGTTGCACCAGGGTCTGGGTGTGGGGGTCTTGGAGCTGGTTTTGTGCCACAGCATCCAGGAGAGAGTAGCGAGTGTAATAGGATCTTCGTCCCCGTCAGGAGCAATCGTTGGCAAAGGGCAACGTGAGAGGCCGTCAGCATCTTGATGCTTGAGTCCGGACCTATAAGGGACGGAGAAGTTGTACTCTTGGAGGCGAAGAGCCCAACGTCCCAAACGCCCCGAGACGTCTTTTAACGATGTGAACCAACAGAGAGCGTGGTGATCTGTGATGACAGTAAAATGGCGTCCATGCAGGTATGGTCGAAACTTAGAAATAGCCCAGATAATAGCCAAGCATTCTTTTTCGGTTGTAGAGTAATTACGTTCACACTTTGACAGGGTGCGACTGGCGTATGCCACAACTCTCTCGGGTCGGGATGGTTCGCGTTGTATTAGAACTGCGCCTAGTCCATACCCGCTGGCGTCTGTGTGGATCTCTGTAGGAAGTGAGGGGTCAAAGTGGCATAAAATCGGATCGCCCGTCAGGAGAGCAGTTAGCTGGTTGAAGGCAGACTGGCATTCTGGAGACCAATGAAAAGGCTTGGTTGTATCATGTAAGGCGTGTAAGGGGGCGGCGACCGTTGCGAATCCTTGGACAAATCGGCGAAAATAGGAGCAAAGACCCAAAAAGCTGCGAAGTTGTTTAGCTGTAGTTGGAATAGGAAATTCTGCGACTGCTCGAATTTTGTCAGGATCGGGTCGGACACCTTCCTTCGATACTACATGTCCGAGAACTCGAATTTCTTTTGTCGCAAAATGACACTTCTTGGTGTTCAGTTTCAAATTGGCGTTTGCAATACACGATAGAACAGTGGCCACACGTTCGAGATGTTTTTCAAACGTCGGTGCAAAAATGACAATGTCGTCTAGATAGCAAAGACAGATTTGCCACTTCAGACCTCGGAGAACAGTATCCATGAGCCTTTCAAACGTAGCCGGAGCATTACAAAGTCCAAATGGCATCACGTTAAATTCATAGAGACCGTCTGGTGTGATGAAGGCCGTTTTAGGTTTATCGGTTTCTTTCATTGGGACTTGCCAATATCCGGATTGTAAATCCAGGGAGGTAAAAAATTCAGCGCCCTGAAGGCAGTCCAGGGCATCGTCAATGCGTGGCAATGGATATACATCTTTGGTGGTTATCTTGTTGAGCCGTCGGTAGTCTACACAAAACCGAATGCTGTCGTCTTTTTCTTTACTAGGACAACAGGAGAGGACCAAGGACTTGAAGACTCTTGATTACTCCTCGTTGTAGCATCTCTGCAACTTGTTGTTCTATGAGTTGCCTTTCTTTCATTGAAACCCTGTAGGGTCGTTGACGAATAGGAGCTTGGTCTTGCGTGTCGATGGAATGTTGACCGGTTGAAGCGGCATCCAAAGGTGTTTCATGTAAGTCAAAAACGTTTTTGTACAAGTCTAGGAGAGTTATCATTTTTTGCCTTTGAAGATCGGTAAGATTCCTATCGATGGTGGAGGAAAGCCTCCCGGATTCATCATTTTCTTTCGTGTAGTCTGTTGAGAGTGCGTTTGTCTGAATATTGAACGGGTCGTCGAGGGAAACTGTATCAATGTCAGTCGCTAATGTGACGGTGGCTAGAACAGTCTGCTCCGGGATCAGCACAGCCTCTGGCGTAACGTTAATTACGAAGATAAACGTTGGCAAGAGACCAATATCGGCGAGGCCATGGGGAACCAGCAAACCTTTTTTTGTCAATAATTTAACTGTGGGTGCGATGGAATAGTTTCCTGGTGGCAGTGAAGAGCACGTAGTGGGAACTAACGATGAACTATGAGGCGTAATTATAATTTCTTGTAATGAGCGGAGTTTGTTGTCTTGCAGAGAGGCATCTTCTACGGGTCCAGGCAGTTCGTGAAGAGAAAGCTGTGCGCTGCCGCAGAAAATAATTGCATCAGTAGTAGAAAGAAAATCCCAGCCGAGAATAATGTCATGCGTGCATGATGAGAGTACGACAAACTGAACTAAGTATAACGCACCCTGTAAAAAAATACGAGCGGTGCAAACCCCAACGGGTTTGAGTAGGTAGGATCCTGCAGTTCTGAGATTACCTTGATACGGCGTGACGACTTTCTTGAGACGACGACAAATATCCAAATGCATGACTGATATCGCAGCACCCGTATCAACTAAAGCTTGAATATTTTGACCTTGAATTTGAACTATGACGGTGTTCGATGGGGATGTATGAGGACTTGAACGGTGTGATGATGTCGCAGCTGGTGCCTCAGAAGCTACGGTTACAAGTTTCCCCCTTGTCCTCGAGGAGTGGGCTCTGCTCGCAGCATAGGCGATGTCGATCGCGGGCGATGTGGTGAAGGCGACTGTCGACGTAGTAGGCTTGCTGAACTCCCAGGGAACCTCGACGCAGGGGATGACGATCGGCCGTACTCAGAAGCCTGGTAATAAAGGGCAGAGTTCCCAGCAGCAGTTTGTCTGAAGCTTGCAGACGACTCGTCAGCTTGGCGACGACGGCACACGCGGAAAACATGACCCGGTATTCCACAATAATAGCATACAGGGCGGCTATTGATCAGTTGGTGAGCAGACTGCATGCGTGGCTGGGAGTAGCCAAACGGTTGAACATATCCCAAGCAGCACATAAACGTGAAGAAAACGTCGAAAGAACGTCGAAGACGTCTGTAACGTGACGTCGTACAACGTCGAAGGTCCGGACGTTACCTTCCTTCGACGTCGATGAAACCTTTAAATGTCCGCGAGAAAAGGTGCACAGGAGGTTCAGAAAACGTTTCCAATGACGTTTGTTACACGTCACATGCACGTCTCAGTGGGCCGTTGCGTCCTCCCTCGACGTTTATGACACGTGTGTTTACAACATCCGGACTACCAACGACGTTCATGGAACGTCGAGAAACCATTCCAAATTACGTTCCCTAGGCGTCGTGGGGAAGACGTTGTGTCCACCCCCCCCCCCCCGCCCCTACTCAAAAAAAAAGAAAGAAAAATGTATTTAAGTATTATTGCGAAGGCAAGTTGCTCTCATGCAAGTACGAAGGAAGTAACTAAAACACAGGTTTGGTACGAACTGTTTATTTTAGCATTTTCAGACACGAGATGCAATACGGAGCGCCGCCAAAAGACGTCCCTGGATGTGCCAGCCTCAAAGATATAAGAGAACAAATTCACGTAAAGAAATGATCAAGGGACTATGTCACGCTGCGCAGAATGTTCCACCGCTTACCTTGTTCTGTTTCTGATTAATCCGCTGACGCGCGTGCTTTACCCACCCCATCGCAGATAGCTGGTACTCTTGCCGCGTGCACGGGGAATGGTTTTAGAAGTGGGATCCCGTACGCTGGGCGTTCTTGACTGGGATCGTCGGAGGCGTATGAAGGGCCTTGATCGGAGACTGGACTTGACGCGCCATTATCTGCACTGCACCTTATCTCTGGGGGGCGTCGTTCATATCCTCACAGGCACCTTGATCCGAGCAGTTATACGATTCAACGTGTGAAGCGTTATGGCCTTGAAAAAGGTCCGCGAGCCGTGATTGAACACGACGGCGTTTTTGGCGATCACCGACTTCTTCATATGGGCGAGTTGAGCGACTCAGTCTTCCACTGTATGCAGACTTCGCAGCACTTTCACTGTATGCAGACTCGAAAAAAATCACGGCGACAAGCAGCCTGCCTCGTAGACCCCGTAGACGTGACGCCCGGTGCTAGTGACCGACTTTCGGAAAAAACTGGACCGGGTTTTACCCAGAGCTGTTCTCTCTGGGCCAACATAGAAAGACTGAGAAAATACGTGCACCCGGAACTAACGCTTGTCGATTGTTCGTCGCCACTATCTTCCCCCACTTTTCTCTCTCGCCCTCTTCTTGCCGAGTTTCCCGACGCATCGCATGGGGCTCTATGGAGATTCCACTGGAATCTCCTCTGCCTGCCTTTCCCCCTCTCTCTCGCGCCGGCGCCGACTTTGTTTGTTTTTTTTTATGTTTTTTTTGCCGACACGTAGGTGCGGGCTGGACCGTCATCTGGGCCATTCAACGGTTGGCATCATGAGTGCCAATCTACACAAACTGTTGACAGTATCTACCAGATTTCGTCATTGCCGGGCATTTTATTTTTTGGAGTAGTGTTAAAAAATGCGCACGTGTGCAGTGAAATTGTGCTCCGGTATAATGTGTGCCGGCGTGCGATTTTGTTTTTTGGTACATCATCAGTGCCAACGAAAGCAAGATCTGTTTTGACAGTCACGTAATAAGACATGATAAAAACAAAACAGCGCAAAGACAAGGACGAAGTAGAAGGAACAACAGGACACAGCGCTGTACTTCCTTCTACTTCGTCCTTGTCTTTGCACTGTTTTGTTTTTATCATGTCTACTTACCAACTAGCCCAAACTTCTACGTTAGTCAACGTAATAAGACTGCGCACCGATCTGCCGAAAGCGCTAAGGTGCTGGAAGTTGGTATTTTGGATGAACTGTGATGTGGATGCGAATTTTGTGGTTGTACGCAAGTGAGCATGAGTAACAAAACACGAAGAGAAATTGCCGAACCTTAAAACAATGCCAGGTGGTCGCAGGGCAGTATGGATGCTCCTAGGAAATGATGCATGCCTGAAATAACCTGTTGAGGGAATAGTGTGGCGATGAGCCTGTGGCACATCCCAGGACCTAAGAAAGACGACAACGCGCGTGCAAAAAAAAAAAAAAAGAATGGCACAATTCGATTTGTTTTATTAGCGGCGAGATGTTTTAGTGGCGCCCTCCTATGGTTACCTTTCGTGACGTCATGACCTTGCGAACGACAAGTTTGATGGTGTTTCTAAAGAGCATGGTGGAAGCTTGAAATTATTGCTCTCTGAAACCAACGCTGCCAACACCGCCAAAATGCAAGTTCTTCCATTCCTCTTATTTCCGTCGATGAGAAATCCTTTGCTGACGTCATAGTCAGCATTCGGCCAATCGTGGAAGGCCGACCACAGTGACGCTTTCGATCGCGCACGTTGCCAATACTCTGTTTCATGCTTAGTGTGCAACGCTGTCAAAGCTACAGGCGCGAGCACGGGGCTTGATCCCATTGATCATTTGCACGCGTTCTCGCGCAAACAAAACCATAGATAAAGCCACGCGCTCGCGCCAGTAGCTTTGCCAGCGTGGCACACTAAGTATGAAACAGTACAGACGCCATGGGCTTGACTTCGCAAATTAAAACCGTAACAATATTTTAAACAAACCAAAAGTATAACAAGCACATGTAACATAAATGATATTCCCAACATGCCTTCATATTTTTTTCCTTCGGTGTACATTGCGTTTTGTATATGCCCACCCTAGCGTAATCCCATGTACAATCAATAGTATCCTGAAATAAATAAATTAATGTATAAATAAATAAATTCCTCAAGCTCTCAAAAATTAAGTTTTGCTTTCGGCTCTTGAGCAGTGTCACATTGACCACAACTGTAATTGAGCTTTTAACAGTGAACGCGAATTATACGTGATTCTGCGGCTGGAGATAGAGCTGGAAAAACTAAAAAACACAAAACAAAGGTTGTGGCATGACATCACCAGGGCGCCAATGACAGGACAAAAATGGAACGTAAATTAAATATGTCCTCAACGTTGAGCAAAACGTGAGTGGTCGGCGTTGCCAGTACGTCCTGTATGACGTTTACGACGGTGTGAACGCGACGTCGCCGAAATGTCACTGACGGGACAATAATGTAACGTCACTTATGGACTTTATTTTAACGTCTAAGAAACGTGAGTGTTCGACGCTGCTAAAACGTCTTGTCTTGACGTCGTGGCGACGATGACGACGTTGAAGTTGAACATGACGTCGCCAGCACGTCACGGACAGGACGATAATGGAACGTCATTTATGAACTTCACTTCAACGTCAAAGGAACGTGAGCATTGGACGTTGTCAGAACGTCGTGCATCGACGTCGTGGGAACGTTGACGACGTTTGAGTTAAAATACAACGTCGTCACGACGTCACTTATTGGACTTTAATGGAACGTTATATATGGACGTCACCTCAACATCGAAAAAACGTGATCGAAGTCGTGCGGGACGTCATGGACGTCCGGGACCTTTTCTCGACGTTTCCACGACGTTTTGTGCTGCTTGGGATGGCATGCCGCCCGCAGGGTAGTTGGTGGTAAATGTTGGTGCAGCTATTTCTGCATATGTCGGCCGCATGGTTTGGAACGGCAATGGAACCTGCGACGGAATAGAAGAAGCCAGCTCGGTTTGGACGAGTGACCGCAGTGCAGACTCTGTTGATGTAGGTGATGTTAGTGTCGGGTGGAGAGCTCGAGACACCTCCTCTCGAACAATCTGCTGAATCAATTCGCGCAAACTGGTGCTATTGATGTCTGGACATACTGGTGGAGCGGATATGCTGCTCACCTCAGGGAGACGTTGGACTGTGGCAGCAACAGACAAGCGCTGGGTTTTGAGTTCGTGGAACTGCTGGCATATTTCTACAATCTTCTTCACTGTTGTCGGATTATGCACGAGTATGACTTGAAAGACGTCCTCGGCGATTCCTTTCAAGAGATAACGCACCTTTTCGTGTTCTGGCATGTTTATGTCTACTCGACGGCAAAGATCCAGCACGTCCTCAATGTAGGATGTAAATGATTCCGTGGGCTGTTGAGCGCGCGAAGCAAGCTTTCGGTCTGCTGTAATTTGTCGCATCGCAGGTCTTCCAAACACTTCCCTAAGGCGGTTGGCAAACATATGCCAGCTTTGAAAGTCTTGTTCATGGTTATGTAACCAGAGTTTAACGACGTCGGACAGGTAGAAAATGGCGGTAGTCAATTTAGTGGCATCGTTCCGGTGATTGTAACGACTGGCGCGATCGTAGGCGTCAATCCAGTCGTCGACGTCAGCGTCACCAATACCGGAGAAAATCTGAGGCTCATGTTGGCGAGTGGTGAGAACCGACTGGGATCCGATGTCTGCTTGGGTTGCCGTTGAGGTCATTGCGGAACTCGTACTGGCAGTAGGGGGTGTCATCGCTGCTTTCAATGTGAGAATGCGGCTTCTCAGCTCCAGACTTGATGCCGCGGGGATGGCGAAAGGCCCGCACCTCCACCAAGTGAAGCGAAGAAGAATAGCAAGACAGGAAAAACGGTGTAGCTGAAGGCTCTGATACGGGTCAGATTTTATAATAGACGCGCGCGATCGTCGTTCTTCTTTCTGGTCTC
>JAZHYW010023250.1:0-30698 GCA_037355805.1 Ixodes ricinus | reverse complement strand
GGCGAATGCCTCGGAGGTAAGCGACACTGGCCTCCGACACAAAATGGCGTCGTAATTCTTCCGAAAGAGCTCGGTGGGTTGTTTGGTTGTTTTGGCTAGGTCCGTTTAGGCTGCGTTAGCGAAAGTAAAGTTAATATAGTTTAGGTTGAATTAGGTTAGGATGGATCTAGATCTCACTGAAGTTTCCAAGTTAGCGACGCGTCAACGCTTTTTTTTTTTAAATGAGAATAGTGGCCGCACTGCAGTTGAGGACTTCAGAAGCAATTTATGACTCCAAAGTGGCCGCGCTTCAATTGATGGCATTCAAATGGCGACGCTGCGAGTGACGCCCTTAAAATCATAATTGTCAGCGAACAAAAAAACCTTAATTGAATCTGTTGAACGTTGGTGCTGCTCTCTCAAAACACCCGAGATAAACGCCACCCGGGATGTAAGTCGGACCGGAGCCTCCTGTATCAGCTTATAGGAGCTTCTGGTCCGACAAACTGGCATATGTCTCAACGATGGACTGCGAGAGCATCATACCAACACAAACAATTCAATTCAATTCAATTCCATGTTTTATTCCGTCAACATACATCAGACAGTTGTCTAGGAGGCCATCGCAAAAGGCAACTAAATGCCTGACGAGATGTCGACCCCCTCCCCCCCCTCCCCCCCCCCCCCCCGGCACATCACTCAGCGTGGCACACACGAAGGCAGAAAAATGAAAACTTGCGAAACGTAAACAACCATATGAAAACCATAAGCATAACTGTGCACACAGGATAGCACTGCATAAATTCAAGGAAATAACAAAATAACTTGCTTTGATAAAAATAGAAGCATAAAACATGACACAGCACATATAATAACACTCTAAAAAATAAAATTATAAACCTGAGAACGCAGTCACTCTTGATATGACAGAAAGTACATATTCATGTTTCTTTTTAAAGCCTGAATTGACACATTGTCTTCGATTATAGCCATAAGATCAGGATGGTCATTTAGAAGGATGGGTATTTGGTTAGATAGTTTTTGGTTGCCGTAGTTTGTGCCGTACTTTTTCTCTTGTGTAGTTTGTGGATCTAAGATTGTAAGTATGTTCTCTCCAAAGGCACTGTTGAAAAAAGACTGTTGGCTCGGACTTTACTTGACTATAGATGATTAAAGATCATTTCTTTTTTATAACATTTTGCAATGTTAATAACTGGTGCTTTCTAAAAGCAGAACAGTATGACTCCTGTACGGCGCATTTTCTATTAAACGCAAGACTTGCTTTTGCAGTGTGTATAGGCTGCGTATTGTTATGGTGCTCAATGTCTTGTAGTTTTTTCCCAGAAAAACATATATTAGCGTCATCATCGTAAATAATTATATCCCCAGAGAGCGGTACCTTAGTTATGTCGTTGATATACACTACAAATAACAGTCTTATCTTTACGTGGCAAGAGACAAGAACTGTCTCTGGCCACGTAAGTATAGGCTGCTGAGGTTCTGGTTGTGACTGCCAGTTCACAAAATGCGCTGTATTGCATAGCCCGGAGTGGCGACTTTGTGTGTGTCAGCGCCCTTTCCGTTTCTTCATCCGCCAAAGAATTGTACTACTTGGCAAAGTAGTCAGTGTGATGAGCGGAGACTTTCAGATTTTCAGGGTGCATCTTTTTTTACCATGGTCCTGCTTCTCAAAAAGAAGTAGAAGACACGTGACATGTAAGTCATCGCTGTGCTTGTTCTTCTATGTTCCCTCTTCTTTTTTTTTTTGGTCCTTGTTTGTAAGGCGTTATTGCTGCTAATATGAACCCGAAATACGTTGAGCGTCTGAACGCGACCGACGCGATGACAACAGGTGGGTCTGAGAAAGGCGGAGGAAGGAGAGCTCCAAGGAGACGGCATCCTGAGCCTGTGACGTGAAGGCGCTTTGCTCGAGTGAGTTACAATGCGGGATTTTAAAAGGCATTTTGTATGCTTCGTTCTTTAAATCGCGAGCTGAAATTTCGGGAACATTTCCGCGAGCAGGTCCTAATACCTGCCAAGGGGTTCTTATATAAAACCAAAGACCCCTATTTTAAGCCTGAAAAGAGTCCTTTAAGAACCGTTGTAAAAAAAAAAAAAGTCTGGCTCATCGCGGAACATCACTAATTTCTACCTTTAAGATGATTACGGTGTATCTTACATTAGGTATGAATTATTTTATCAGGACTTACACGTATCGAAAGCCAAAATCATTGCGTCTTTCTTCAAAAACCAAAATCTTGTAAGAACTAATTCTCGTAGCGCGTGAATTACTACGCAAAACGTCCTTTTTAATATATGATAACGAGGATGCGGAGTGCAAGATCGTCTGCTTCTTTTACAGGGGTTGTGATAATCTCAAAACGCCAAAGTCTTATCGGCCGATTGGAAACAAAACAGTGGGGAGACCCCAGTGCATATAGCATTGAGGTCTACCCACTATCCTTCATCAATCAGAGCCAATCAGAACTCGGCGTCCTTCTGACGTCACCGCCACCCCTGTGCAAAAAGCAGACGACATGCTCTCCACACAACATTATAATCAACTGCGCATGCGCGTAAGATGAAATGTGAAGTCTGGTCATCTATCGGAAATATGAATTCCAGGGGGTTGATAAACGGCTCCCGGATAAGTTATGTTCTGTTTGTCTTTGCGTGAAACCTAACTATATATTCCAATCCGATTATAACCTTCTACAAGGAAGACGCGTTCTGTGACTCACTATTTATTTGATCCTATCAAGAAAGAAAAAAACAACTAGAAAAGGAACCGTGACCACGACGAAACAATCTAATCTGAAGCCATTCGGGCACAAGTCGAGTCTGATCCAAGTCAATTCGACCGTCCATCTTAAAATCCCGGGCGCAGAGTCAAACCCAACAACTCCCATTTTTTATTCCCTCTCACGAATACAAAAGTGTATAAAAAATAATATGAAATATCGATTCAAACTTTTTCTCGTGTCTTGCAAGAAAGGAAAAAATAAACTGCGATAAATAATGCATCGAAGTTTTTTTCTTCCTATGTCTAAACATCACTGAGAGTTAGGCAACAGTTCTTCCGGAAACTCTTTGCAGAAAGATAAGAGTTGGCACTGAGAAAGAAAGATGTTGTTTATTTTCTTTCTGTGCTGTCTTCTTTTGCAAACTTGGATTTGTCTTGAATCGTCCTCGTCGGTCCCCAGCTTGAATTAGTCTCTAGACTCTAGCGAGTCCAGCACAAAACACTCGCAGCTGATCCCTTTCAGAACTGGAAGATGCAGTGGTCGGTACAGTTAAGCGGGTTACTAAATATCCGAGATGCCCGTTCATAGCCGAGGCAAAGCCTCCTTCGATCTCGGCCTGGAAAAAAAATACCAAAGTTGACATTCTTTGTTTGTTTCGAACACGAGAAACATCACAAAGAAGCGATTATGACCGGCAGGTTGCGTGCCCAGTCGTGTGTTGTCTTGCGGTAAATCACAAACAATCGGCGAAGGTGCATTCTTTTTTTTCTCGAATACAAACATTCATGTACACATGTAAGTGTGGCTGGTAAGTTATTGCGTACACTCAAGGCAAATGCCATATTTATTTCTCGTTTCTTCCTCTTTCTTTTGTTTTCTTTTGCCCATTTTGTGATTGACTTTTTTGTCGATGTTGTTTGAAGCGACTGCACATCGCTTCAAATCGATCAAAAACAGCAATAACGTGCCTTATTACTAACGCCTACATTATTCCTGAGGCTCAAAACACTACATTACTGACAATCAATTATGCTTATCAACGTGCCAAAAATAAAAAAATAATAAAAAACATTTTTTTTATTTATATTTTTTAGATTGACACCGACAAGCCGAGGCCACCACCACACTCTCGTGGGATATAGAAAGGTAGAAATTTAATAATTTAGAAATTATACGCTAAGAGAGAATTTATGTAAAACACAGCGCCCTAGAGCATTTTTCTTTTTCGCTCCGACATAATATATTTTCTATAGATTAACAGCCGCCATTCTTTATGACTTTCTGTTTTAAATGTTTCCGTTACTGATCCTTTTTACGCTCTTTCTCTTTTTATCTTGGATACATCTATGGAATTCTCATTCTAATGGTCGTATCACTTATTCACCCCAGCATGATTTTCTTTTCGCGTAACTTCCCATATATTCTTTGCTGGGATAATATTGTCTGCAACAATATGGGTCATGACTTCGCGTATGATTGTGGTATTATTCAACTAGGCAGACAAGTAAAAAGCACTGCCCCTAGCCCTACCAAATATACCTCGCAATTTGCCTTTAAGTGTCAGCTTTGCCACCTGTAGTAAAAAAAAAAAAAAGAAACATGGGTGTAAACACGTGGTGCTGCCGAACATCTATGTGTGTTTGACAAAGGCTGCTTTTGTTTTGTGGTCAATTTCTGTAGGTTGTAATTTCGTCTAGCTTGGACTATGCAATAAGAAAACGGCTTATTTTGTATTCATTAGTCCAAGTTCTCCTTGTTTTAGCCAGAACACACAGTTTTTTGTTTTTCACTAATTTATCTAGGTCCACTTCCGAGTAATCCACATAACCGTTCTTGTTTTCCAGAATGATTATAGCTTGATGGCGGCGAATACGCCGAAAAGAATGATAAAGTTGATTGCTTCGTTATCAAACCACGAGTTGTAGCACCTAGACGCCAGCCTTTCAAGGAAAGCACCTATCACGGCCAGGCATGGGGTCATTCCTGCTTCTGGATCATTTATTGGATTAAACTTATTGAACGTCAGAGGTTAGCTCAGACCACTACACCAGCTACACAGTAGGAGAAGGTCCGTCAGCCGAAGCTGAAGATGTCGAAGGCTGCATTATCCCAAACGAACAAAACTTAATAAAGTCGCAAGTTCAAAAAAGAGTTGTTTATTTTCCTTAGGTGGTTAGAATACTAGTGAACGCTAAAACCGGGGTCACACTGCTCATACATCATACAAACGACAGTCTGCAAACTCGAGTCCTCGCAGTATCCCTGGTTCGAATGCCGCGTGCCAAGTTTTCTCCTCGAGCTCATTGCCATGCGGCATTCGAAGCACGGATCTCGCGGTGACTTGCTGTTCGAATCTGTATACAAAATGTCCTTTGTATGATGTATAAGCAGTGTGATCGCGGCTTAAAAAGACACTGAAATGAAACAAAAAATATTTTTTTAGTGGCATAGGTACACGTACTTGATTTTATCATGTTTTTCGTGCAACATAGACGCACTTTAGGTGGAGGTCACGGCCCGTTCCAAGCCCCGCCCCCAGATCAGTGGCCCCACCCATCACTACTGGATTGGCTTGGCTGCTCGACCGAACACGCTCGCGAGCTTAGTGTCTTCCTTTCGCGACATCCGGTGCGTCATATTCTGGCGCCTGACACCGCGTGCTAGTCGGGCGAGCAGACGCCGTAGAGTCAATATCATAATCTCGAGGGAAAGACATTCGGTGCATTGGGGCCGCTCGGGAACGGCGGGGCATAGACGCGGGACATCGGCAATCCCAGTTGGCGGTCCCGGTTGGCACATATCGGTGGCGACGCCTTAATCTGTGCACAAACAAGCTGCAAAACGTCACCTGTAAAGTCTGTACCTGGTTCTTTTCTAGCTTAGTTTGGCAGAAAAACACAGGAGTCAGGCATTGGCAAAAATAACTGCGGTGTTTGACTGATGTTCCTTTCTGGTCTGACAACCCTGTCAGACTGGCAACATTGGGCCGGCACCCGGGATGAAGAGAACGTTCTGGAATGCCGTCGTGTGGCTAGGTTGTCATGTAGCCGAGCACGCTACTCATCGTTAAATTTTCTGTCATTAATAAAGTGTTGCACCTACCAATGTGCCTAACTTAGCCAGGACCACAACACAAAGTGGCGACGAAGGATGGTTCGACGTCGACTGACGAACCGCAAGACGAGAGTCCTGGAGAAGTTAGCGCGACGCCGAGTGGGTTGACGGCGACAACCGAAGCCACTGTGGAGCTGAACGACGCAGCCAACAACGAGGAAACCATGTCCAAGATTGGGCAAGTGGAGCATTTCGACTCGTCACTGGGTTCCTGGTCTGCGTACGAGGAGAGACTGACGTCGTTTCTCAAGGTGAACCATGTGCCGGACGCCGACAAGGTTGACGCCTTCTTAAGCCTAATTGGGCCTACGACGTACAATCTTCTCAAGTCGTTGACAGCTCCCGTATTACCAGTAACGAAGTCACTAGCAGAGTTGACACAGTTGCTGCGAGACCACCTAGAACCAAAACCCTCTATTATCGCGGAGCGGGCAAGGTTTCATCGCCGCGGGCAGGAAGAAGGAGAGACCATAGCGCAGTTCGTCGCTGCGTTGCGGAAGCTCGCCGAGACATGCGACTTTGGCTCATTCTTGGACGAGTCGCTACGCGACCGTTTTGTGTGCGGCTTGCGGCGTGTGGACATTCAACGGGCGCTCTTCGCGGAGGACAAGACACTAACGTTCCAGAAAGCAGTTGACCGAGCTACAGCGTTGGATGCAGCTATAAAGAGTGCCTCCGAGATGCATGGATCCAGTGCCAGCGGCACACAGGTCGACGGTGCCGGCGTCCACAAGTTGCAAAGCCACAAAGAGGATACCAAAACGAGAGGAGGGACCTGTTATCGGTGCGGTTCAACCAAGCATATTGCGAGTGCTTGCCCTCAGAAAGAGGCGGTCTGCTTTCAGTGCAAAAAGGTAGGGCACATTCAGCGCGTCTGTCGCTCGTCCCGTGAAAAGGAAAAGTCGCGAGGGAAGAAAAAATCGCTCAAGTCGTTCTCGGTGGAAGGCCGAGCAGGAAAGGCTGCTGTCAAAAGCATGAAGGCAGCTTCAGATCAGCCACTTAAGGTGGAAGTTCTTGTACAAAAAACTCCGTTGACAATGGAGCTGGATACAGGAGCGGCGGTGTCTGTGATCTCAAAGCGGCAGTACCACGAGAAGTTTGGTCACATGAACCTGAGACAGACGTCACTTCGGCTGCGGACGTACACCGGAGAAACGGTTCAGCCATGTGGCGTTATCGACGTTGAGGTCTCACACAACGGGCAAACGAAGCTTCTACCATTGTATGTGTTGGACCAGGTCGGACCACCACTACTTGGACGAGAGTGGTTGCAACAGCTACAGCTCGACTGGAAGGAAGTGGCTGGCATCAACACGCTTCATGGAAACAAGAAGGGACAGACGCCTGTAGACAAGTTGCAGGAGATTCTGCACAAGCATCAGGAAGTCTTCTCAGACGAATTGGGGAAGATCTCTGGAGAAGAGGCAAGGCTGTTTCTGAAAGAAGGAAGCCAGCCCAAGTTCCTGAAAGCGAGAAGCGTTCCCTTTGCGTTACTGCCAGCAGTGGAGGAAGAACTGACGAAGCTAGAGGCCATGGGTGTCATCACACCTACAACTAGCAGCGAGTTCGCAACTCCAGTTGTGCCAGTGCCCAAAAAGGATGGCTCCATAAGATTGTGTGGAGATTATAAAACAACAGTGAACCAGGTCTTGGACGTCGAACGGTACCCCTTGCCAAGGGTGGATGAACTTTTCGCAGGGCTGGCTGGTGGTCAAAGTTTTTCCAAAGTTGACCTCAACAGAGCTTATCTGCAGGTTGTCATGAACGAGGACGCACGGAAATTGCTGACAATTACAACGCACCGGGGCTTGTACCTGATGAACCGGCTGCCGTTTGGAATTGCGTCGGCGCCTGCCGTCTTTCAACGAATCATGGACAACATGCTGAAGGGCATCCCTGGAGTGACTTGCTACTTGGACGATGTGCTAATCACGGGCAAGACTCAAGAGGAGCACCTTCAAAGCCTGGGGGAGGTGTTCAAGAGGTTCGCTGAGCGGGGTGTTCGCATCAAGCGCGAAAAGTGTGTGTTCTTCCAAGACCAGCTCGAGTACTTGGGGCATGTGATAAGCCGTGAAGGAATTCGCACGTCCGATGAGAAGGTGGCTGCCATCATGGATGCACCAGCGCCTGAAGACGTGCAGCAGCTGAGATCACTTCTGGGAGCCGTAAACTATTACGGCAAGTTCGTCCCGCAGCTAGCAACTGTAGTGACCCCCTCTACAGGCTGCTACACCAGGATGTTCAGTGGTCTTGGGACCAGAAGTGTAACGAAGCGTTCAAGAAAGTCAAGGAGCTTCTTGCCTCTTCGAGGGTGCTTGCGCACTACGACCCAAAGGCACCATTGCAGCTGGCATGTGATGCATCGTCCTACGGCGTAGGGGCGGTACTGTCTCACATTGCGGAAGATGGAACTGCTCGACCGGTGGCATACGCATCACGCACCCTCACTTCAGCTGAAAAAGCTTATAGCCAGCTGGAGAAAGAAGCCTTGGCCTTGCTCTTCGGAGTGAAGAAGTTTCACTTTTACCTCTACGGTCGCAAGTTCTGTCTCGTGACAGACCATAAGCCACTTCAAACCATTCTTGGACCGAAGACTGGTATTCCGACACTTGCGGCAGCTAGACTGCAAAGGTGGGCAGTAACACTATCGGCATACAACTACTCCCTGGTATACAAGCGCTCAGCCGAAAATGCGGAAGCGGATTGTTTTTCGAGACTGCCTGTGAACACACTTGCAGAAGAAGCTGACGAAGAGGAGTCTTTTTGCTCACTGCGGTTGCTTTCCCTACCAGTAAGCAGCCGAGACATTGCCAAAGAAACTGTCCGAGACCCTCTGCTCAGTAGAGTGTTGGAATATGTCCTGAAGGGTTGGCCGTCGTACATGGCAGATCCCGCGCTGAAGCCGTTTTTCCAGCGTAGCACAGACCTATCGGCACATCAAGGCTGCCTGTTGCTGGGACTAAGGGTCGTCGTGCCGGAAAAACTGCGACATCTGCTCCTGGAGGAGATCCACGAGGGACACCCAGGGGTTGTACGTGCTAAAGAACTTGCCAGGAGTTACTTCTGGTGGCCAGCGGTGGACACCGATGTTGAAAACTATGTGAAAGCCTGTGAGCAGTGTCAGCAGCAGCGTAACCGGCCAACGCAGGCCCCCTTGCACCCTTGGGCGTGGCCTACGAAGCCGTGGCAGCGTGTCCACATCGACTACGCGGGGCCCTTCAGAGGTAAAATGCTGTTAGTGGCCGTGGACGCTCACTCTAAGTGGCCGGAGGTTTTCGTAATGCAGTCAACAACATCGGGTAGCACGATTGAAAAGCTGCAAGAACTGTTTGCACGTTTTGGAAGTCCGGAGACATTGGTTTCAGACAATGGCACACAGTTTACGTCACAGGAATTTGAAGATTTCATGAAAAGCATTGGCACGCGCCATGTGTTGACAGCACCGTACCACCCGAGCACCAACGGGCTGGCCGAAAGGTTCGTGCAGACCCTCAAGGCTGCTTTACGCAAAGGAGTGGCCACCGAGTCTCTACAACAAACGTTGAACAAGTTCCTGTTGAACTATCGCAACATTCCTCATTCAACAACTGGGGAACCACCAGCTGTTTTGTTGTTGGGGAGATGCCTCCGCACAAGGTTGGATGTTGTTAAACCGGCCATAGACGCCAGGGTGGCAAGACATCAGTTCCGTCAGACGACACAAAGAAGGTGCCGGGCACGAGTGTTCCAGGTCAACGACCAAGTGCGAGTGTTGAATTCCCGACCAGGGAACAAATGGTTGAAGGCCACCATACTGGCCAGAAGTGGACCAGTCTCTTACAAGCTGAAGGTACAGCTTGATCATGGTGTGGCCATCTGGCGCCGTCATCAGGACCACATCCGGCATGACACAGACCAAGAGGAAGAGGCACAAGAGGTACCATTTCCCTTGCAGGAGGGCAGAGTCGATGCTTCACCTCCGCCTTCAGGCCCATCAAGCCCAGTGCAGCTGACAACAGGACCAGCTGCAAACACTCAAGCTGGCGGCAGCACCGTGGGGCAAACACCGGTGACTCCAATACGTCGCTACCCAGGAAGAGTGCGCCGTCCACCAGAGCGCTACTCACCGAACGTGTGAACTGGAACTGGGGAGGGGCCTTACAAATAAGTGTGGGGGAATGTGGTGTTTGACTGTTGTTCCTTTCTGGTCTGACAACCCTGTCAGACTGGCAACATTGGGCCGGCACCCGGGATGAAGAGAACGTTCTGGAATGCCGTCGTGTGGCTAGGTTGTCATGTAGCCGAGCACGCTACTCATCGTTAATTTTCTGTCATTAATAAAGTGTTGCACCTACCAATGTGCCTAACTTAGCCAGGACCACAACAATAATTAAATTGACTAGCTCTCGAACAACTTCAGCCTCGTCGCGGCAAAACGTAGAAGCTCACCCTTTCGTCTGCTTTCTTCTCGCTCTTTTGTCGCTCTCTTCTCGTTCTTTCGGGACTGCCGATGCCAGCGCCAGGTTGGGCCGCGTTATGCTCCCGTCTTTACACCCCTGGTAAACGCGCGGCGGCCTCCGACATCCTTCTGCTATTTCGCCATCGCCTACCGTCGTCTGCAATGCCCAGACGCGGACATGAAAGCTGCGCGTCGGCCTCTGTTTTCACCTTTCGTCCGTCTTCTATTCCTCCCCCATCTAAAGACGTCTTCAACGCTCGCAAGACGCGACTATAAAATCGGAATTCTAGCGCCTCCATCATGCACGAGCCACGCTCCAATACAAGCGTCTGTCAACGTCTGTCGATGTGCGGTAAAAAGCGAAAGGGAGGACTAAAAAATCTGCGAAATAAATATGCGGCCATTTCAACTTTCCTGTTCTCGTATTTTTTTTTCGCAAGCTATTGCGAGCTGGCGAGTGAGCGTCGTGATTCACAATTAAATGCAACCTAACAATATTTGCTCTCACAGACGAAATACACTGCAATACTTCAGAGCTACTTGCTTCTCAAAATCAAATGACAGGAACATACCTAGACAAACTTGATGAGAGCCGAACGCCAGATTGCGTCCGACCAAATGACTCTCGCAAATTTCTACCTGTGTCTACACAGGTAGAAAATCTACTTTTTATTGAATCCAAGGTTGCAATCACGACGGTGCAAAAGTCACAAAGCACTGGGGCCGCTTATACAGGAACTTAACTGTTTATTCAGCATCAACACGCGTAAAGGAACAAATCAAGTCATGCCATCAGGCATCGGTGGCCGAGTGGGATAACGCACACCAGCTCGGTAAACGTGGAGCGAAAGCTCGCGCTTCAGAACCCAGGGATCCTGGGTTCGATCCCACCCCTTCCCTTTGCATCTGGATGAGCATTCTACCGGTGTGCGGTCATGTACCACAACTGCGTGATGCACGTTAAAGACCAGTGGCTAGCGGTTCTACTGCACTGGCTAAATTGTTCATCTACAGCTGAGAGACAAGTCGCCCGTTGAGGCAGACAACGTTCTATTTTATGCTGTATAAACGTACACACACACACATACATTTTATTTTTTAAAGTTAGATCAAGAAACAATTAGAGTGTTTGAAATACCGAGGCTGAATTTATTATGGGCCGTAATAACTGGCGCCGGCATGTAGCAATCTGAACTTTTCTTCAGATGTGTATTTCAGAAGTCGGTCTTACCTTGTAAAATTACAAAGCGTGGCCCTCTTTCTGTAAAACAATCGCTTCAACAAATTTGCCAGAGTCAACGGCGAACGGCGACGCAGACAACGAAGTCGAGTGGCGGGCGCGTTTGGCGCAAGTATTGATAGATGTCGCGACCTCCTTATCGAGACTGCTCGCGACGACCGTGGTCCATTAAAATGAACATGAATTTTGTAAAGTACCTTTGGTTTAAAAATAAAGGCCGACAATGATAGCAAAACTTGAAGCAACAAAAATAAAAGAAAACGCGGTTGCATTACGACGGCGCTCTTGCTGGGGACGGATTTCGGATGCGAGTCGTCTGCTTTCTTTTGCTGGTCGGCTACACCTTCCGACGCTGCTCCTCGACGCCATCTATGAATACGTGCAACAAACGCGCCCCGCCACTCGACTCGGTCGTCTGCGTCGCCGCTCACCATTGACCCTCGCAAGATTTGTGACCCTATTTTTTACAGAAAGGGAGCTACGTTTTGTAATTGTACAAGGTAAAACCCACCTGTGAAATACACCTTTGACAAGAAATTTAGGTTGCTACGTGCAGGCTTCGAATTTTACGCCCCAGTTTAGATCCAGCCTCGGTATTTCAAACACCCTATAGTTGACGTGGACGCTAGGCTTCGGCCGGTCCCGCTACGAAAACAAGAACCCTCACAGCGCTTTGGAAGGCGCGTACTCGAGACAGTTGTTTGCGGCGAACTAAGTCGGTTGAGATCTTCCTCTAAACACCTCGGTGAACGCAGACGAGTCGGACTCATAAAAATGAACGAGCATGACGAGCTACGCTCGTTGAGCACGCCGCAGCAAGCCGGCAGCCACGTTTGTTTTTGTTTAAGACCGAAGAGGACAAGGCAATCTCATGATATTTTCGATAACAGTAATTACTCTACCTAGAATATTTGTTTCTCACAGATAACAATATTGTCGATAAAAATACTAATACGGCACGGAGGAACAATTTCACCACGAACATTTAACACGTCAATAATCTCTCCAACCAATGAGAGCCGAGAAAAGGTGCTTAGCTAGCTGAGCACCGGGCGGGGCAGAGAGCAGAGCTACCTCCATTAAAATTTCGTCTAAGAACGTAAACATTGCTAAAAAAATATTTTTCACGAAATAATCGCAAAAGAGATGTGTACCATCTAGGCCATTTATTTTTTTTCTTATTCACAGTGTTCATTTAAGAGTCTTGCCAAACAAAAGAGCGCGCCATCTCGTAGCTGCTGAGCCAACTATCCGAGTCCGCCACTGTTTGGGCACGTACTCTGATGCCTGATTGGACACGAGGGCTGCGTCATCGTTCGGCGAGGACTCGGATCCAATCACATGCCTTGGGCCCAAGAAATGGCGACCGCCATTGTTGTTCTTATGCAAAGGGGTCCATGACGACTTGTCGTCCGGCTGTCGTTCGTTTTCATAGGACATTACATACATGTGAAACTAAAGCCCGGTTCACACAGTTGCGTTTGACTGCGTTTGACTGCGTTGCGGCAGCGACACACCAGGACATCCCTGCTGCTTATATCGCGTGCCAAGAAGATTCCTTGAATTGGATTCACGCTTCATACGAAGCACAGATGTGCCGGTGACTGGCTTTCGGTTCTCGCCGCAACGCAGTCAACCGCACTCAAAAGCAAGTGTCTGAACCGGCCTTAACTGTGTCATTAAGAAGGTTAAAGAAACTATTACATTAATTTTGACGTTAATATAATTTAGGAGAAATTCAAAAAGCGGACAAGCAAATAAATGCTTACACAAGTGAGAACGGAATAGGTCTTTTGTAGACGACTCAACCGTGCGTGTGTTTCCCTAGCTACACCTCATTCAACTAAAGAACGGATCGAGGTCGAGTTTTTTTTTTGGCAAGATGTACTGTTTTTATTCGGCCACGGAGATACTGTAGCAAGCGATGTCATCCTGGGGCGTCGGAAATTTAGAGCAGGGAACGCTTCATAGCAGAACACTTGCCACTCAGAAACGCGTCATTTCGTCCCGTTCGTGTGTCCGTACTGCATACCCCTCGCGGTGCTCATGGTCGCCAACAACTTAAGAAACGGAAAGGGTCGCAAGTCTCGGTGTTTTATTGCCGCGCCGCTGTCGGTAGCATTTCGGCATCAACCATTAAGAAGACGAAGAACGGATCACGAATATATCAGTGGTCATTAGAATTAATATCGCATGTACGAGCAAACGGTTTTGTTAGGTGGGAAACATAAGCAAACCAATGTGCACAAAAACTTACCGAGTGCGCAAAGATCAGATTTGAGAGACAGGAAACGTCTGCCCATGCGCAGTGCCGACAGCAGCGCCATTGCAGTGACATGACGTCAGAGAGTTGAGTTGGTGTGCGTTCATCGCCCAGCAGGAATCGAACCCGACACCTCTCAGTTCTGTGCCCAATGGGCCTACCTCTGCGGCAGCTGGTGTACTTTCTACGATCGCAGGCATAGGTCTATGCCCTACGACCGCCTCTAACAGTAACCGTGCTCTGATGCCCTTCGTAATGCATGGTTCTATTGTAGAAGAAGGTGACTGGCAATTAATAAACGTTATCTCCTCTCCGCTCCCCGAAACGACACTTTAATGTCTTCTAGACGCATTTAATGGATCGCCCCTTAATTAAGGCCTTGCAGACATTATGGGACCTTTGAGATAAGGACCGCAGCCATTTTTTTTGTGGTGTTTTAGTTAAGCTTTTTTAAACCGGTGCGTAATTTGCTAATCACTTTTTTCTTATCTCCCTGTCTGTCTTTCTGTAACAAGATATATATCCCTAATCGCAGCTTACAGAGTCGTGGGCTTCCCCACAGGACAATAACGTACGCGACGGAGCACGCTTTACAGGGTAAGCCAGCTGATGCTGGTAAGCCGTGAAATCCAGGAACCAATGACAATCACCCAAATGCGTCAATGCCCTCAAGTACCCGAGGAAGGTCTAACATTGGAGGTAAACCAGACAGTAGTGCTTCGGCCCAGTGAATCAACAAAATATCATTACTCGGTACTCGTACGCTGTGCCTGTTTTGACAGCTTCCTGCTTTGTAGTATTTTCGGGGTATCCTGCCCTTCTTGGGGCGCTTCATACTTCCGAAATGTTTCGTGCCAAAAAAGGCAAGAGTGCGACTGTACATACCGCACTTTTGTTCCTAAAACAACAAGCGTTGACAACAAAAAAACATAAAAACGGGCGTCTGAAACATTATATTGTGAACCTGCGTCCGAATATAATTTTTTACTTGGGAGGGACGGCAACATGCAACTTTCCGAACTTCCTCGGTGCCGTAAATGTCACGAATTACCGCAGTCAAAATCACCGCAGCCGAAATGCCGTAGACATAAATCCGCTTAATTTTGACTGTAACGTAACTAAAAAGCTATAAAAAACAGAAAAACTACCGACGAGCACATTTCTTTTTTCTTCTGTTGAATGCACAAGCGTAGCTGTCCTTCCCCATACGCGGTGTGTCGAACACACCAAGCACGCTAACTAATGTTTAAACAATGCACGTTGGAATATCCTTTCAAGGATGATTCACTGTGAACCCTATGTGGAGCCCAAGTTCGTCTGGTTCTTTTGCAGGGGTTCTGGTGACGTCAGAACGCCGAGCTCTGATTGGCTCTGATTGGAAGAACAGTGGGTAAACCTGCAATGCTAGCAGCCTTGAGGTCTATCCATTACCCTTCCAACCGGAGCCAATCAGAGCTCGGCATTTCGACGTCACCATAACCGCTGCGCAAGTAGCAGTCGAACTTGCATTTCCCGTGGTCACTGACAACCTAAGAAAGGCAGGGTGTGGCGCGTCCCGAGCATTTATTACCGCTCCTCGGCCAATCAGATCGCGGTGTTTGACGACAAGAACTCTCAAGGACCACTTCGAAAGCAAGAAGCGTGAACGTCAGATCCTGCGTTTCTTAGGTGGTCCGTGACTATGCAGAGCGCAATTGCTCGTCATCTTCTTGTGCAGGGGTTGCGACATGGAGGTAGGAAGCAAACTTGTGCGCCCGTTACTTAAAAAATGTAATTGATTACAATTACAAATTACCGAGCCTAAAATGCAATGGATTACCGTTCCAAATATCTTCCAGGTTATTTTTTTCCTGTGCACTTCTCAAGAAACAATTGCGGAAAGCAAGTCGTCTGCTTTCTGCGCCGGAGTTGAGGTGACGTCCGAAAGACGCCGAGCTCTGATTGGCTCTGATTGAAGTACAGTGGGTAGACCTCAAAGCAAGCTGCCTTGACGTCTACCCACTATCCTTCCAATCAGAGCCAATCAAAGCTCTGCGCTCTGACGTCACCACAACCCCTGCAAGAGAAGCAGATGAACTTGCGGTACGCATAGAACAAATATTTGATGTTTTCACTGCTCTGCAACACTAAACTTTTCATGTCTCGTACGCCCGCATTATGGTAGTCCTGGTAAAAATAAAACATTGTGTTTAAGAGATAGAATGTAGGCGCACTCAGTTCACCTGTATGCCGACGAGGCAGCGAAAGCTCCAACCACACCCGCCATCCCGCTAGCTTACGGCGATCGGAAATGATCCCTGGAATGCTGCAGACACAGCTAGCGGTGCGCATGCTCAGTAGCAGCGTCTACCTCCTCTAGGAGATCCGGAAGTAAGGAGCCGATCTGCGAAAGCTTCCTTTTGACTCGGGTGTTTCACCTGTTATTCACAAGAAAAGATAAACTCGGTTCTAACGTTATAATGTACTACAGCCAACGCGGAATGCAGGTGTCGTAGCTTACCTTGATGTGTTTCCGTAGATTAGAGTTTTGTTGTTGTTGCTGATGCTGATGACATTATGTGCTGTTGTTGTTGTTGTTTTGTCAAGTAATGCGTGCACTGAAGCTCCAAGTTTCCGTTCTTCTAAATGTCTTGAATTTTGGACATCTCAATAAAAGATTGTCCTAAAGACGACGGACACTCCCTGACCGAAAACTCGACCAGTCAGTAAAAAAACGGGGCTTACGGGTTATTGTTCGTCGGTTCTCAGTCTTTCACATCAAATTCAAGATTTGTGGAGGCCAGGGAGGGAGGGCATAGAGAGCGAAAGAAGCGGTGGCCATCGGCCTCACAAAACAATAGAGGATCAGACCACTTTACTTCTATAAATCCGAAGCGCTCAAGTTTCGCCGCTGACTACAGCGCCATTCCAGCCCCTGGCGGAACGCCCCAAGCCGAATGGCTTGTTGTTCTTCGCCCCGCTTCGCCGCCATTGGCGGTCGGCTACGCGAGTCAACAGTATTAATTGCTGTAGAGAAGATATAAAAGCCCGGCTAGCACAAATATTTCTTTGTTGATTGGAGTAACAACCTCCGATATTGTTGTAGTCAGTCCTTAAAATTCTACCGCTTCCCTGAAAAGCCGTACGGGACTCGAAGGGCGCGAAGCCTGGACCACGGCAGTGCTCCGACAAAAATAAGTTCCTCGTTCGTTGGAGGATCAGTTGTGCCTAAATATGACGGAAAAACGAAACGGAATTGGTGTCAGAACAAAAACAGCATAAATAATAAACGCGGAAAAGTCAGTTGGCAGTGCCTGCGTGACAGAATATTTGATTTACGTGTGCGTCTGTTCCTTCCCTGAAGGTATTTGACGGGGCCTCGATCGCGATGTTGGATCCTTTTGGCATGAATAATTTCAACTATAATCACTGACAGGATGAGGACGGTAGGGAGGAGCTTCAGTTACCTCGCCTCCGGCACTAGCTTCCAACCTTCGATAGGGATTCTCTCGCGCGAGCCGACGAATCGCCTGCTTGTGCAGCCAAATCGCAGCGAAGGACAAAGAAGACGTTCTAAAGGTCGGCCGTTCAGAAGAGACGTCCTGCCGTTATTACTTTGTCAGCAGTCTTGTAGCTTGTAGCTTATGGGGGTGGCGAGTCCAGCCTTGTCCAGCCGTGTGTTTCTTAATCGCTGTCCCCGTTATTTTTTAGCTATTTGTCGCCATCATGTACGACTTTATATTATACACATGCATCCCCCTACCCCCTTTCCCACACACACAAGGAATGCACTTCCCAGCCACCTCAACCATTCCCCCCCCTTTCTTCTAAAAAGAATGCCTGGCTATACCATTGCTCGTCAGGGACTATAAAGATTTTTTTATTTCGTGTCGATTTTCAGCTGATCACAACAGAGATCTTACATTAATGATTTTTCAGTGGGGGCGGTTCAGTTTGGATTCCGCTGGACTTTAGCGAGGATCTGCAGCGTGCACTTTGTAAACACCTGAAGGGACGACGCTGAGGTTCATCATGCAACAAGTTACATAGACGAGACGAGATGCAAGCCGAGGTGAACCTAATTTAACGCAGACTAATTGCAGGGAATCTACCAACCGCGTAATATGAGGTGAAAAATGTCTAGTTGATCTAAATTAATTTTCACTCCCTTGCTCAAATATAGAGGTCACCTTTCCTCGCCTATTTTGGATTCTCTATATGTGCCCGGTTCTTAGCCAGTTAGAAGTATCGTTAGTTATTTCGTAACTTTTGTAGTCTCTTCTTTTTCGAGTTACATGTCTTTGTTTATTCTGTACCACAAGTTTCAACATAACTTGACTAAAGAAACAGATAAGTTTAGGTGATGACTGCTTTCTCACGAACTGGGAGACATGTTTTGTGAGATTTAGAATGTAATGAACAGCTGATCTGCTGTGCGAAATCCCTGAAGTGGTCAGGGTTTTGGGCTCTACAAATTCTTTGACAGGCCTTGCTCCTCGAGATGTGTACATCATCTGTAAGTGTACTGCCGGGCATGCTTTGAGTCTGCGCCAATGTCACATGGTTAAGAGCATGGGAATAATTTTTATATTGTCATCAGTTTGTGTATGTTTACCTACTCATGGTTGTGCAAAAACTGTTAGTAAAATGTGTTTCACTGCCAACAAAACATTCATGAAAGCGTTGCATTGTGCTTTTGTGCATTCCTGAAAACGCTTGAAAACATGCAAGCAACCTTTTTTTAAATTAATTTATCTGTGTCCAAGAAATATTGCGAAACAAACTTTATTCACTCAAACAGCAATTAAACACTGACAAGCACAGATTATTTTTCCAGAAAATAAAAATGGTTCTAATGATGACAACATAACGCATTGGTCACAAGTGTTTTCTTTTTACACAACATTTTCCTCCTAGAAGGTCCACACAGGAAAGTATGAATCAAGCCCCCACCCAGTATCTAAAAATCTTGCATGTGAATTGGAGATCTTGAACCTGAAAGAGAAATTAAGTTTTTATAACTGTCCATCCAACTGAACATTGCCATGAAAATTCGACTAAAATTATGTGCAGGCATCTGCATATGAGACATTTATGCAAGAGATTTGCAACCTACTGCCTCGGTGAAGTGGGACAAAAATGCCCGGCAATAAATCCACGAGGTCTTTGTTCAGGTCATGCCCCGCCGTTTTAGTTCCATACTGTTGAGGCAGGCTGGTGCAGAAAGCGTGTTCAGCAATACTATATAAAACTAAGAAACTCGTCGGCACAGTGCTCGCACCGGTCTGCGACTTCTGCCCAGCGAGGACCTGTAGTCGCAACTGTACGCGGGGGTTTTATCTCTTCCCGGCGACACGTTAATATTTCTTCGACGTGGGAGAGCCCGAAAAGTCCTCCCACTTGTAGCCTCCAGTACAAGAACGTAGTCTGCCGGTGGTTCAGCGACCGAAAAATAGTATTCCGAAGTCGTCCAACAGGACGCACGAGAACAGGGGTTCATTGTGATCAGTAATCTTCAAAGAGGAGACGGTATAATTTTATTTCAGCACAAAATTTAAACAAGCGTCGCTCACCTGTGAAGTTATCTCGTAAGCTCCGTATTGCCATACTTGCGAGGCGGACATGGCTCGTTGGTGGGTCAATCAACCGCTTTCTCGACGGAAGATGCGTGTTTATTGAAGCTTCTCTATCGTTTCTTGACTCACCACGTGAAATAATTCTCGCACGCTTCCTATCCTTTTCTAAATATTCACCGTATACGCTCGAAACACCTGCGACGCCAATGCGAAGCGACCGACGCGACACGACCATGTGTTGTATTGCGGTGGCGCTACCATCGCAATTTCGAAGTACGCCATTGTTGGGCGCATCGGTCCTATAGCACTCTCTCTTTGTCTCTCTGTCAGCACTCCTCAGATGACCTTACACTGCCCCCTCTCTCTTTTGTTTGACAGTGGACTGCAAGATGAGATGTGGACTCGATCACCACGCCCGGAGCAGTAAACCAATCTAATTACCGTCCAGATACCCTCGAAAACGAAGCTCTTAGCCTCGCGCCGGGGCTTTTCAGCTGCGCCTCGAAAGCGTACTAGGATACAGTAGCGAACATCAAAAACAGAAAGAAGTCACCTCGACCCCTCGCGCGAGGCTATTTCGTCCATTACGCGAGCTGCGAACCGGAGAATCGAGGGACAACGGACCCGCGTTTGGTGTCTGTGCAGGGGGCGGGAGGCGTCGAAGTTGGAGAGGGTGAAACGGTGTAAAAGTGAAAAACAAATAAACACGAAGAGATTTTTCCTGCCCGGGACGAAGAAAAATACGATGGAAGGCGATGGAAAGAGGCAGAGCCTTCTCGGCGTGGTGTTCTGGATCTTTGTTTTTCGCATGTTTGTATTTGCCTTGCACGGTTTTCTAATGGTTCCCGTGACCGGCCATACAAAAAAAAAATTGCGCTTTTCTTTTTGGTTATCATCCTCCTCATAACGTTTTCTATTTTGTTGAACTTGCTACCTCTATGCTGCTGAATTGCCTGCTGGTATAGCTTCAGTTTCTGGATTATGTTCATATTTTTAAAAAGTAACGAGTAATTAATGTAATCAGTTACCACTATTTGTAACGAAAATTCATTAAAAATTTCTGCCGCAAAAAAAGTAACGTGGCAATTACAAAATTACCTGAAAAAGTAACGGATTACAAGTAATCCGTTCCTAGTAACGGATTAGTTTCCAAGTCAGGTAGGAAGCCACTGGAGGCGACATCACGCCATCAGAGGTGAAGCCAGGGGAGTATTTTGCCCCCAATGACGACCGAAAACGAACAAAACCAAAAGACGCCCTTGGACGGACATGGGGTATCCTCGTACGCTATTGGACGGACTGTGGCGCTGTTGGCGGCGTGCCCACCAACCGCGACCCCTACTTCCGGCTTCCCTAGGATTTTCTCGTTTGGCTGACTTGAGCCGGTATGTCGCCAAGTCTTCGTCCTAGCTCTATGAGTTGCGGTGACGTCAAAACGCCGAGCTGTGATTGGCTCCGATTGAAAGAACGGGGGGTAGACCTCGAGGCATCTAGTCATGTAGCTAGCATTAAGGTCTAGCCACTATCCTTCCAATCAGAGCCAATCAGTGCTTGGCGTTCTGAAGTCACGGCACCCGCTGTGCAAGCAGCATAAGAACTTGCGTTCCGCATAGACTTCCTCTCTATACTGTCACAAGACAGTCCTCTATTGAAATCAAATCAATTTTATTTGACATTCAACTTTACATGATGTCCTTTTACAGGTACGAGGACGTCAAAATGTGGCTTGACTGAATCTGCACCCCACCCTCCTTTCTGCCCTTTCCTTCCCATTCAGAATTAACACACTATCCATGGTAGAAAAGTCATATTTAGAAGGACAATAGAGACATTTATAAAGCAAAAACAAGACGAAAAATGAGTCGCGATACACAGAAAAAACAAACAGTAAAAAAATGATAGACATGAGCATAGTTTATAGGCACAAAAGGAAAAGAGTTTTTAGTCATCTCAAACTAATCTGATTCCACGCGCTATCAGCATGAGGGCGATAACTGGTGGAATTTCTTAACATCCTCCGTAGAAGTTGGCTGCAACGCATCTGTTGCTTCTTTTTACGCAGATTCATTCGCATTTAATCGAGGGGTAAGACTCAGACGTGGACGCCGACGAAGTGGCAAACGAGGTTCCCGTCCTGGAGTTCTGGGAACGGCACACTGCGGTGGAGCATCCTGCGAGAGGCACAGGCAGCCTGGCCACGGTTTGCCACCTGTCGCCGTTCAGCTGGAGGAACAGGGAGCTGGGAAGAGACGTGTCCTCGGGAGACCGCAAGCCGCACATCACCATCAGCCGGCCGTCTGGTTACAGAAACCCAAACGAGGATAAAGAAGTAAACGCCACTTGTTATTTCGCGAAAAGTAACTCGAGCGCTCACACGCAATAAAGATTTTAAAACCAGAGTTGAGAAGTTGCCACTCCGGAGTTTAAATGATTTCGGGATAATTTCGTCCTACCGCGACTACGAAATGGAAGGGGAATGAAATTCTGGCAACGCTGAGAGGAATGGAGTGGAAATGTAACTGTATGTCTTTGGCCCGAAATGGAGCGAGAATGGAATGGGTTCGGTCCTTATGCGAACTGTATCGATGTTGCTGATGGCGCAACGCTGACGTAGGGTCCAAGTGGCTCTTGAAACAGCGTTATTTGATTTCACTTAAGGTCACTGACGGCTTGGTTGTCTGACTGGCTCGTGTTCCTTCAATGAAAGTGGCGCCTCCAGTGAAGCAACCAAAACCAAAAAGTTGTAGATGAACAAGGTCTCGCTCTCGCGCCGCGAGACGTGTCAATGCGGCTCTTATTACCGTGCGAGATTACAGCACCAGTTGTAGGCCACATGGCAGGGACAATGTCACACCGCCCGCCTTTCTTGAATATGGGACTTCTCACTTGTCACATATCTCTTAGGCGTGGAAGACATGCACGGTTTGCTTCTGAAAACATTGGGTGTTTTTGTGTTTTGCCGTCTGTTGCCAGCATTTCACGCTTGATCGCGTGATCGATATGTGCAGTGCCACCAATCGCCACCAGCACTATGTGCGACCCCCGCTCGGGTTAGTAGAATTGATGTTTTGGGACGCATATTTTTGCAGTTGTCTGTGCGTTTGATAGCATCCGTTGTACTGCTTTTGCCGGCAACACAACGTACCTGTCAAGCGCCACTTTTCAACGGTTAGGAATTAGATGAATGGAATGCATAAACGAAAGACTGATCCATACTATGTACAAACGAAAGACTGATCCATACTATTGAATCTGGCATTCAAGAACCATAGCACTAAACGTACGAACAGGTCGTGTACCCCGCGCCCTCTGTTGAAAACTATATTCTCTACGCCGCTTGCCTACAGCGTAACCCAAGCTAGCCTTCTTGCCATCGCTTACCCACAGATGCCACGTGGCATGCGTGCAACGGCTCCGGTAGAGATGGCCCAATCCTCCAGTCGTCCTTCTGGCCGTCGTAGATGAGCACGTCCGCGAGGACCCGTAGATGACCCTTCTTGGCCCTGGCAAGGCCTCCGACAGCGTAAAGCTTGCCAGCGTGTTCTACGAGCCCCAGAGATCCTGCCAGATCCAGGAGATGCGAAAGAACACGTTATTGAAGCAGAATGTCAATACGTCCTCCAACAAATTAGAATATAAATAACACCTTTTTAAAAAAATCCTTCACTTCATAACGACCCGTTTTCATCCGAAGGCGCGTTCGATTCAGATACATTTCCTGCGACGGTGTACGTTTGGTGTATAAAGGCTTATTGGATTGATGAGAGCTGTCAATATTACAGCACCTACTAGAAGAACACAGTTCCCGATTTTCCAACGATTTTCCCTTTTGTCTCATTGTACGCATATGGATGTAAATCTAATGAAACTGAAGTAAAAAGTATCACACATTATTTTAATGGTGATTTTGAACAATGATATTTTATTCTAGCGCGAAGCTGCATTTAGAAACGAAGAGTTTTGCCAGTTTCCGCCAGATCTTTCTGAAATAACTTTTGTTGCATAATCTAACATAAAGGTTTAGGTTAAATAAACGCCACTTCGTGAGGAATCAACGCATTTTATTGAAACAAGATTATGACACCGACGGAAACGTGAAACTTAAAGACTCATATCGTTAGATGCAAAAATTATTGATACCGGAAGATTTTGATAAATGCTCCGTCGACGGCGTACCGACAATGTCGAGCTTGTTTGAGTAAGCTAACACTTATCTCTGAAGGCATACGCTTCATTGTTCTCGTCTCTGACTGCAACGGTTCACAAGCGCATCTCAATGTTTTACATGACCAGCGGTGTCCTACGCATGAAGTATCAATGTTAAGCCTCTTTGAAATGCAAAGCATTTAGAGAACCAGCTCTTAACGCTATCGTGTCCGCACCTGTGACGTGGCCGCAATGACCGACACAACACTACGCCACGATACATCATGATGTCACGTGACACTGGCGTGTCGTGGCACTGTGACGTAGCGTGACATCATGACGCTGCGTGACACTTTAATTTCATGGTATCACGTAACGTGACCTGACGTCACGTGACAAAGAGGAAAGAAAAGAAGAGATTGGACTGCATCTATTCGAACCTCGTCCCAAGGGAAGATTGGGTCCCGCTGTGGTCCAACGATGGCCGTCCCAGCGCAGCAGCGTCGACACGACGTTCAGATCTCGCCTGTGCGCGGCTTGCACCAGACCTCCAGCCACGTGGAGGAGACCCCGGAAAGATGCCACACCGCAGGCCGACAGCCGGCAAGGCAAGGGCAGCGCCAATTCGGTCCAGGCGTCGGAACCCGGCTCGTACCACTCCACTGAGCTCAGGAAGCTAGAATCAAACAATAGGTTTAGCTTGAACGTACTGATTGGCGCCGAGTGATGAATTAAGCGCGTCGAACGGGAAACAAATCTCCCCTATAGTGCCGCACAAATCCTGTGGTGGGCCTAGAGTTTGGCTCATGAAACGAGCCACATTAGCATTGTCGACGCGACATAGCCAATGTAGAGTAAAAAAAAAGGCTTTTGAAGCAAACATTTATCAACTCTGTATCATGATTCACTTAAGTTCGGAAAAACAATGAGTTTCTTATTACTTTACGTGAGCGATCAATGAGCTGGACATGTATTCTTCATTCTGAGTTGGATGTGGAATGCTCAAGAGGATACCAGGCGTTGTGAGACTTATAGTAGTCATCAATGTTACCCCTAAAGGCAGGGGCTTATCATTAGCAGATATGCGGAATTTGCATCTGTAGTCGTTTTGACAAATCCAAGTTATTTGGCCTCGATCACACACCGCTTGAACTTCCAATGTTCCGCTCCAAACTCAACCAGCATCGCGCATCAATTCACCGTTTCAGCTACCACGCAAAATAAATTGCATGCCAGAAATTTTAAAGCCTGCTGTAAACTCTAGCTCACGCAACCTTCAGTTGTTTCTGTTCGGCACTTAACGTCTTTGACATACCCTTCCACGTGAAACTCGGCCGGTGCTAGGAAAGAAGATAGCGAAAGAAGATCTCTCGTAGTAAAAAATCACAAGAGGTCGTAACGTAGTCGGCCTTAAGCAGTCGCAAGTGTGTGATCCATCCTTTAGTGCTCCTGTTCTGCATCATGTCTAAGTCATCCATCCCCCGTTACATGTCAAACTCATTCTCCTCTGCTTACATGTCGAACTCGTCTTGCCCGGCGACCACGTAGATGCGCCCCTCCATGGCTATGGCAGCGTGGTTGCAGCGAGCGTGTCTCATATCAGCAAGCCGCTCCCACGTGCCCGTGAACAACTCCAGTCTGAAGCAGGTCTTGGTGGCGAACCTCAGACCATCGTTGGTGTTTCTCACGTCGACGCCGCCTAGAATGTACAAGTAGCCGTCCAAGAACACGGACGCGTGGAGTTGGCGCGGCTGTGGCAGCCTGCCACACCGCCACAGTATGCCGTCCTTGGGAGTGAAGCCCAGGAGGAAACAGCTCGTGCTGATGCGCTCGTCAGCACCGAGACCGCCGCTGATGAGAATCACGGTTTCTGGTGCCTGGAGGTTTGTCATGCGCGGCAAGGCTTGCAACGCAGGTTCGGCGTCCCACTGATCCTTGCCGCTCCAAGCAGGCGTGTCCTTCGGGGTTCGTTGGTCGGTAAAGCTGGATGCGCCCAGTAGGTTGGGCTATGATGTGCAAGAGTAAGGAATGAAAAAATAGCATTAGTATAATCTCAGTATTGTTTTATCACGTTTGTCTGTCTTGGAATACATTTACGTTGTAACGTTTCAAGGATTACCAACCCATATAGAAGCAAACGAAACTGTCATCAGCGTGCTGGGTGTCAACAGTACACTGAACAAAACTATAAGCTCGTACAAGAAGGCAGGAGCTGACAAGAAATATACAGGAACACACAAAATATCCTCGTAGGTGCCGCTGCCCTCAAAAGAAAGTGCTGTGTTTTTTTTTTAAAGTGAAGCTTGTCGTTCTTGTAAAATATATAACGCGTTTTTTATTGTTTTTTAATTAACAGATTTGTTTAAAAAAAGCCCTGAAAATTACACTTATGCGGTTTGTGCAGGTGAGTTATACGTCCAGGGGATCGTATAACTCTATAAGGTGAGTTATACGGCCAGGGAATTGTAACGATCGTTCGGCTAATTAATTAAAATTCGTTAATTAACTTTTTAAATTATAAAAATAGACATATAGATCCAATTAGAAACTTGCTGAGCCTCACCGAAAACCACTAAATCAGTAATTTTCAGAAAGACTTTGAGCGCGTGAGAAGCGTAGTGGTGTACTAAAGTTACCTCTCGTGGAGCATGTACAAGGCCAGCGGTTGCGGTAAGGCGCCCGCGGGATTTTCCCGTCTCTTATCTAGCTCCAACCTTGTACCTGGTCCACGAGTGGTAACTTTAGTACACCACTACGCTTCTCACGCGCTCAAAGTCTTTCTGAAAATTACTGATTTAGTGGTTTTCAATGACGCTCAGCAAGTCTCTAATTAGAACCTTATGTCTATTTTCATTAAATAAAAAGGTAATTAACGAATTTTAATTAATTAGCCGACTGATAGGTACGATTAGCCCCTATACTATGTCCCCTGGCCGTGTAACTCACCTGCACAAGCCGCATAAGTGTACCTTTCTCGGTTTTTTTTAAAAACAAATTTGTTAATTAAAAGAAAACACTCTCCCTCTACCCCCCTCTCTCTCTCTCTCTCTGTATATATATATATATATATATATATATATATATAGCTATTACACCACTCCTTCTTGTCTCGCTATACTTCCCGCTCCATATATATATATATATATATATATATATATATATATATATATATATATATATATATATATATATATATATATATTGAAGCAAAGAAGAATAGCGAGACAAGAAAAGTGGTGTAACTGAAGGCACTGATACGGGTCAGATTTTATGAAAGACGCGCGCGACCGTCGTTCTTCTTTTTTTGGTCTCCAGGCTTGTCGTCTTCTTCGCTACATTTGCCCCACGCTTAGGGGGCTGCCATCCTGGCAGCAGTAGTTGTAGAGGGGGCGGTCGGGTCGGGTGGTACATACGGTTTCATTCGTGACACATGAACGGTCTCTTGATGGTGACGGCGGCGATCGGTGGGGAGGGGAACGGGTTCGACGCGGTAGTTGACCGGCGAGGTAGCTGTCAGAACTTTGTATGGGCCATGATATCTTCGAAGAAGCTTTGAAGATAGTCCAGGCTTCTTGATGGGCATCCCGATCCACACCAAATCACCATCGTTGTAGGTGACAGAGCGGTGACGGGCGTCGTAACGACTCTTTTCGACGTTCTGGTGCTCAGATGTGCGACAACGGGCTAACTGACGACATTCTTCAGCTCGGCTGATTGCTTCATCAAAGGTTATGTGCTCCGTGATATCTGGCCGATAAGGTAAGATAGTATCGAGCGTACATGATACTTCGCGGTTGTACGTGAGCATGAAAGGTGAGAAGAGTCGTCGTAGCTTGAGTAGCGGTATTATAAGCGAACGTAATGTATGGGAGAATTCGATCCCAGTTATCTTGATCCTAGAGACATACATCGAAAGCATGTCAGAAAGGGTACGATTAAGACGCTCCGTAAGTCCATTTGTTTGGGGATGATAAGAAGACGTGCAAAGATGAATAACATTGCATTTTCTCAAAATGTCTTCGACGAGTTGTGATAAAAAAACTGTTCCCCGATCACTGAGTAGTTCTCGAGGCGAGCCGTGACGCAGTATAATATTGTTTAAGAGAAAGCTTGCAATCTTCATGAGAACCTGCGGTGGGCAGGGCAGCAGTCTTGGCGTATCGCGTCAGATGGTCAATTGCGACGACCACCCAACGGTTTCCTTCTGATGATTTTGGTAGAGGGCCATACAGATCGATTCCGACTCGTTTTAATGGCTTGTCGGGACAAGGTATGGGTTGGAGCAAACCCGGCGGGCTCTGAGGTGTTTTTTTCGTTGTTGGCACAATAAGCAGGAGCTGACATATTTTTTCACAAAGCGACACATGCCGGGCCAGTAATATCGGCTACGTAAACGATTATAAGTATTCAAGACCCCAAGATGTCCCGACGTTGGGTCGTTATGGAGGCACTGTAGCAGCTCGGAGTGAAGCTGCCGTGGCACTACTAACAACCAGCTGACCGTCTGCTGAATAGTTACGATGAAACAAGAGGCCATCTCGGACAGAAAAATGCCGTGCTCGCTTGCAGAACTTGCGGTTGTTGGAGATAGCAAGGCCTGTAATATGTTGAACCAGGGTCTGGGTCTAGGGGTCTTGGAGCTGGTTTTGTGCCACAGCATCCAGGGAGAGAGCAGCGAGTGAAATCGGATCTTCGTCCCCGTCAGGAGCAATCGTTGGCAAAGGGCAACGTGAGAGGCCGTCAGCATCTTGGTGCTTGCGTCCGGACCTATAAGTGACGGAGAAGTTGTACTCTTGGAGGCGAAGAGCCCAACGTCCCAAACGCCCCGAGACGTCTTTCAACGACGTTAACCAACAGAGAGCGTGGTGATCTGTGATGACACTAAGATGGCGTCCGTGCAGGTATAATCGAAACTTAGAGATAGCCCAGATAATAGCCAAGCATTCTTTTTCGGTCGTAGAGTAATTACGTTCACACTTTGACAGGGTGCGACTGGCGTATGCCACAACTCTCTCGGGTCGGGGGTGGTTCGCGTTGCATTAGGATTGCGCCTAGTCCATACCCGCTGGCGCCTGTATGGATCTCTGTAGGAAGTGAGGGGTCAAAGTGACATTAAATCGGATCGCCCGTCAGGAGAGCAGTTAGCTGATTGAAGGCAGACTGGCATTCTGGAGACCAATGAAAAGGCTTGGTTGTATCATGTAGGGCGTGTAAGGTGGCGGCGATCGTTGCGAATCCTTGGACAAATCGGCGAAAATAGGAGCAAAGACCCAAAAAGCTGCGAACTTGTTTAGCTGTAGTTGGGATGGGAAATTCTGCGACTGCTCGGATTTTGTCAGGATCGGGTCTGACACCTTCCTTCGATACTACATGTCCGAGAACTCGAATTTCTTTTGTCGCAAAATGGCACTTCTTGGTGTTCAGTTTCAAATTGGCGTTTGCAATACACGATAGAACAGGCCACACGTTCGAGATGTTTTTCAAACGTCGGTGCAAAAATGCCAATGTCGTCTAGATAGCAGAGGCAGATTTGCCACTTCAGACCTCGGAGAACAGTATCCACCAGCCTTTCAAACGTGGCCGGAGCATTACAAAGTCCAAATGGCATCACGTTAAATTCATAGAAACCATCTGGTGTGATAAAGGCCGTTTTAGGTGTATCGGTTTCTTTCATTTGGACTTGCCAATATCCGGATTGTAAATCCAGGGTGGTAAAAATTCAGCGCCTTGAAGGCAACCGAGGGCATCGTCAATGCGTGGCAATGGATATACATCTTTGGTGGTTATCTTGTTGAGTCGTCGGTAATCTACACAAAAGCTGAATGCTGCCGTCTTTTTTCTTTACTAGGACAACAGGAGAAGACCAAGGACTTGAAGACTCTCTGATTACTCCTCGTTGTAGTATCTCAGCGACTTGTTGTTCTATGAGTTGCCTTTCTTTCATTGAAACCCTCTAGGGTCGTTGACGAATAGGAGCTTGACCTTGCGTGTCGATGGAATGTTGTCCGGTTGAAGCGGCACCCAAAGGTGTTTCATTTAAGTCAAAAACGTTTTTGTACAAGTCTAGGAGAGTTATCATTTTTTGCCTTTGAAGATCGGTAAGATTCCTATCGATGGTGGAGGAAATCCGCCCGGATTCATCATTTTCTTTGGTGTAGTCTGTTGAGAGTGTGTTGGTCTGAATAATGAACGGGTCGTCGAGGGAAACTGTATTAATGTCAGTCGCTAATGTGACGGTGGCCAGAACTGTCTGCTCCGGAATCAGTACAGCCTCTGACGTAACGTTAATTACGAAGATAAACGTTGGCAAGAGACTAATATCGGCGAGGCCATGGGGAACCAGCAAACCTTTTGTTGTCAATAAGTTAACTGTGGGCGCGATGGAATAGTTTCCTGGTGGCAGTGAAGAGCACGTAGTAGGAACTAACGATGAACCAGTGAGGCGTAATTATAATTTCTTGTAATGAGCGGAGTTTGTTGTCTTGTAGAGAGGCATCTTCCACGGGTCCAGGCAGTTCGTGAAGAGAAAGCTGTGCGCTCCCCGCAAAAATAATTGCATCAGTAGTAGAAAGAAAATCCCAGCCGAGAATAATGTCATGCGTGCATGATAGAGTACGACAAACTGAACTAAGTACAACGCACCCTGTAAAAAAATATGAGCGGTGCAAACCCCAACGGGTTTGAGTAGGTGGGATCCTGCAGTTCTGAGGTTACCTTGATACGGTGTGACGACTTTCTTGAGACGACGACAAATATCGAAATGCATGACTGAAATCGCAGCACCCGTATCAACTAAAGCTTGAACATTTTGACCTTGAATTTGAACTATGACGGTGTTCGATGGGGATGTATGATGACTTGAATGGTGTGATGATGTCGTAGCTGGTGCCTCAGAAGCTGCGGTTACAAGTTTCCCTTGTGCTCGAGGAGTGGGCTCTGCTCGTAGCATAGGCGATGTCGATCGCGGGCGCTGTGGTGAAGGCGACTGTCGGCGTGGTGAGTCTTGCTGAACTCCCAGGGAACCTTGACGCTGGGGATGACGATCGGCCGTATTCAGAAGCCTGGTAGTGAAGGGCAGAGTTCCCAGCAGCAGTTTGTCTGAAGCTTGCAGACGACTCGTCAGCTTGGCGACGACGGCACACGCGGAAAACATGACCCGGTATTCCACAATAATAGCACTACAGGGCGGCTATTGACCAGTTGGTGAGCAGACTGTATG
>JAZHYW010023249.1:0-19831 GCA_037355805.1 Ixodes ricinus | reverse complement strand
ACATTGGTTTCAACAGAGAAATAACAAAATAAAAGGCTTACCTTCACATATCTTCGTAAGGTGGAATTCGCGGAGTTGGCAGATGAAAGCACCTTTCTCTCGGGGAGACAGAGGAGGCACTGAATCTCCAAATTCGGGAGTTTTCTTTGCGCCTTGAAGCTTGAACATAAAATCCAACGACAGCCACGGGTGGCAGTGCAAGGGACATGCTGAATGCTCACTGCTGGAACCTCTCGCGTTTCTGGTTGCCGTGAATCAGCGAGCTAGAGGCGAGACCTCGGAAAAAAACTTAACAGCAGGAAAAAAAATTATATAGATAAAACTAAACCCCAAAGCTCCAGTTTGGGAGATCCGAGCCATGTGACATTTTTTTGAGCCATTACTCTTCTATTCTTCCTTCACCCCCCTCCCCTCCCCCCCTCACGCCCCTGCCAAACACTGCGCTCAAGGCTCAGAAGCTTCCTCTTCTAAGAAGAAGCGGTCGAAACGCAGCGTTTAATCATCGCGTAAGCGACCCTTCAATCCCCACCCCTGCCCGTTTCAATCTGGATGTGGATCGTACTAGTGGCACGGTCGTGCATCACTACTGCGCGATGCACGTTAAAAAAACCAAGCTAGCTGTTGTACCGCACTGACCTGGGCAACCCGTTAGGGCAAACTAACTTCAGGATGTATAAACCTCGCACACACACTAAAATTGTTTGTAAGCGACTCTTCTGTCGTTTTAGGAAGCCTCCAAGCCGTCTTGTTTTCTGATGAAAATTCCCGCTGTCTTTCTTTGTGTACTTTGTGTCAGGGCTCTCCTTTGGTATCGCGCTTCGGAGATAACAGAGTAAATGCCCCCCTCTGTATCCCATCCCTCTCCCCATCTTATTTTCTTCTTGCCGAGATACTGTCAGGAGCTTTTGGCTTCAGTCTATGTGCCCCACCCCCCCCCCCCTCTCCTGTGACGCGCGCCCAAAATAATATATTTATTATTGCGCTAGAAATATTGAAGAAAAAAATAGAAATAACAAAAAATGTAAGGGGTAACTTGAGGTAATCCACTACTGAAATAAGTAATAAAATTACATTAGTAATTACAGTTCTAGAAAAGTAATTGATTAATTTCAAAATTACTGAAAAAGTAACTCGTTACCTGTAATATCGTTACAATGTAACGGCCTACCCCTCAAGTATGGAAGCCACACCCTGTGGCTTTGTCCATACTTAGAACCAGTCACCTAAGTTGATGAACCAGTCACCATAGTGACTTATTTCATATT
Source organism: Ixodes ricinus (assembly GCA_037355805.1). Taxonomy (NCBI): domain Eukaryota; kingdom Metazoa; phylum Arthropoda; class Arachnida; order Ixodida; family Ixodidae; genus Ixodes; species Ixodes ricinus. The sequence goes on along the minus strand of JAZHYW010023249.1, from coordinate 18,566 downwards.
AGTTGAGCCTCGGAATGTTATAAGAAACTTTGTATCGTGCTCTCTTTTGTCAGAATGCCAGACGAATCGTCGCTGCTGTGAGATTTCAACGAAGCGAATATTTTCATCTTCACCAGCAACTAGCGCTCGAGATCTTCTGATTGCAGGCGTCGGTTTCTCGTGCGGTGAATGCACTTGTCGATGCTATAGGTCCTTAACTGTGCGCTTGTGGACATTTCCACTTATACTTTTTGGCCGTCTTCTACATTTCTACGGTGTTGTGACGGTTTATACTGATACCCCTGTTTGACGGGTACGTACTAAAGGCCTCAAGAACGAACTCCTTTGAAGTTTGAAAACCGGCGAATCGGCCCGCGACTTCGTCTCTCCCCGGGTCCATCAGTATCTGCTGGTTCGCCGATTCTAGGAGTTTGTTCTGAAGGCCTTCAAAACGTGCTCGTAAAAAGGGGTAAAACACATTGGCGATTATGGTTCAATACGGTCCAGATTAGTTCCTTCTGCACGTTATGAGTTAATGCGTCGCTTTCGCAGGGGCCTGCAAGCTGCGTTGAAAAACATTGATTAGGTAGACTCACTGAGGGGTTGAAAAGCAAAAGGTATGGGAATTCTCGAGGGTCTTCTCATCGCTTCGTAGTCATTGGGATCGGGGCAATCGTCAATAATAACGCCGAAAAACGAACAACAAATCGAGAAGGTTGAGTATGATAATCTTAAGTTAGAAAGCGCATTGATGGAGACCAATGTATTGTCGTTTTTTTAATAAAAGGACGATGGCAAAATTTAGACTATGACAGAAACTTGACATTAAACGGAACTTCTTCGCCTGCGTACCCAAGCATTAAAACCAATGTGCACACTTGTTTTTTCTTATCTCAAATTGTGACATTATCAAATGGAAACAAAGTGGCTGGATTTAGCAGCATTCTGTCCCCCAGAAGCTGTCCCTGTGCAATAAAACAATTTAATATGTTCCAGCCTATTTTAATTTTGATTGTTAAGTTCCAGCAACATACATGGTTTTAAAGTGGTTTGGTCACGATAACGAGTTTAGAAAATTAGTTGAAAGTAGTCACTGAACAAATTGAATAAATCGCATTTCATATATATTTTTAATTGCTTTACCACAGCTTGCTTTCAATTATTGCATTCGGAATTTCATCATTGTGAACACTTAATATTCCCAAGCTGTGTTAATCAACTAGCAGAGATAACTTAAGTACTGAATACATCAAAATGGAGTGGTTACCAAAATCTGCCTTCTGTCATCGTAATAAACTCTGCGTTTATAAAGTGAATAAAGTCAGACTTGTGGACTTTTGCAGCGGGATGTACCTTGCCACATTTTGTGATTTATTATAAGTATTTAAGTAGGGATACACTTTGTTTATCAGAATGGCAACTTAATTACCTTAAGGGTGATGGAACTTCGCGTAACATAGTCACCCCTTGAATGTGATTCTGTTAAAATATTTTCTAAATGCTTGATCCAAATATTTAGCTGAAACTTCAATTAGTACAGGAATGAAGATATTCGTTCCGTAAATGCTTTCGCATTGTTTAAAAATAAAACAGTGATTTCTTGAAAAAGAAATGAGGACAATCTGTAGCCATTATACGCAATATGCAATATTCATAAACAATAAAGCTTTTATTTCAAAGAGTTTTAGAACAAAACTAAATAAAAATACATAAATTCTATATTCCGAAGAAAAAATATCGATGCAGCACGGAATCAGTATATAAGGAAAACAAACATTTATTCGATCGACAAGCATGATACATTCATTGTATGCAAGATCATACAGTTCATGAACATGGTGAATGAAAGACATAACTAGACAGAACTAGCTTTGAAACAATAAATGCACAGCCCTTGCTCCGCTAGGTTCATTATACTGAGAGAAAAACAATGTGCGTGGTCAGAGTAAAAACTATAGAACGCCTACAAAACCATAATACAGTCTTTTGAAACTCCCATCACTGCTTCTCAGGGTGACGTGACAAGTTTTGCTAACGTGAACATATTGTAGGATTTAAACCAAATTCGGCAAGGAAAGAAATGGACGAAGAAACCGCTGACTACCAAACTGTCTTTTATAATCTGCTTTAGTAAAGCATATTTTATTAATAAACAGTTTATAGTTTGCGGTACCTTTGTTCAGCTCTTCATACACTTGTCTAAGTCGTTTAAGTTGTCCACTCTACTAAAAGCAATGAACCAGCAAGCTCGACGGATGCCCGTGACGACGTCAAATAATATTCAAAGACGGGGAAAATACTCCCCTTGATGAATTTGACCGTCATCTCATGTGTCGCTTCAGGCACGTCAAAGCCAGGATCATGTCCAGTCCCAGGAAGGTTTACTTCACATTTCCACCTCTCGTTACATAACCCATCAGACATTCTGGGTCTGCGTTTGCGTACCAGAGAATTAACCCAAAACATTAAGGCCGGTTAACACAAACACTGCAGCGTTCATTGAACACTACCAGCCTAATGTAGCGCTGACTTGAACGTCAGTTAGCATTGATGCAGCGCTACATCAGCGTTATATCTTTAATTAGCGCAAACAAACAGCACTGCATGAGCAAGATCAGCGCTATTTCCGTCGCAGACTAAAAAGCGCTTGGTAGCGTTGTGCTGTACTACGTATGAAGAAGCCTTAAGAGCACGGAAAACTTAATCCATGGTAGTGGCCGGAAAAAAGACGTACAGTTGTCAACCTTACAGGACCCGGTATTTCTTCATGACGTTTTCTAAGGTAGTCCCGATGTCCATAAAAGCCGTCCATTCCACGATAATAAAAAAAAAGTTCGAGGTGCACCTAAGCATTTCTTATGAGTTGTGAATGCGAAAGCATGTACGTCCTTCTTCCGCTCCCTTATTTCGGCTGCTGCGTACTTTTCGTCGCAGTTCGGCGCGTGTGCTCCCCTGGTGACCTTTGGACTCTCCGCGCTGATGGACACGCAGCGCCATGGGGTGAGCGGTCGTGGAAACTGACGAGCGCAGCGGCCAATGGGAGCCCCGTTGACGTGCGCCAGCCTATGGAACCGAAGGAAGCTATTTGCCGTATTCGCGATTCAGGCTGATGGCGTCAGCCCGCTTCATGAGACAGTTAATGTTTTCGCATTAATAACAAGATTATGTGGCTCCTCAAGCTGGTCCCTGAGCCGACATGGACGCAGATATTGAAGTCTTCTGATTTGATGTACTCCAGCTACAGTCCCTAACGATAAGGCAGACACATTTGACGTTGCAGTTTCAGGCGGCTGTTCTGGATTTTCTTTGACCCGGCTCACGTTGCTTGCGATAACAAAATAAATTAAAATAAATTAACCGTCGTTCTATACTCGCTCTAAAAATGAAATACACGTGACAAACGAGTGCTTAAGCGCCGCCGTATCAACGTTCTATACTTAGTTTCAGCCTAAAAAATAAGCTAAAAAGGTTATTAAAAAAAAGAACGGGCTAGAAGGTAAATTTTAGCGTATTTTTTCTTGCCTATTTCAATATCACAAGCATTTGACCCGAACGTATCAATAAACGCAAAAAGAAAACTGAAAAAAAAATAAAGGATGTAACGTCAGACCCAAAGGTTTCAACTGCCTTACGCTTGCCACTAGTGGGTGTCGCGTGCAGCAGTTTTGACTGCTATAATGTATATCTATAATACGTCACGATTCTCTCCTCCCACCGACCGAACTCGCCGGAAAAGAGAGGCTTGGAGGAGCTAATTGGCGCATCAATTTGGAATATTATTTTGATATCTATTTGTAATCCTGGAGGTTAGATAAAATGCATTGTTTCATTCTCGAATACTGAACCGCTTCACTTTCCTTTTAAGTCCAGAAGCAGCCGACGAGTTAATGGAACCAATCCAGCAGTGTGGAAAGCGCGAGTCACCATGCCTGTTTAGTTTATGATTGGTTCTTCAGCGATGATAAAAAATAAAAAAACAGAAACTTTTGACGCTTGGATTGGTGCCATCAGCTCGTAGCGTCGACTGCGTCTCGACTTAAAGTGAAACGAACTGTAGGCGAATGGGTTCTTTCATATTGTTGCAGACCGTAACTCTCAAACTCTTTAGGCTTGTAAGATTATCGGGACTCGCACACACCCAGCGATTCTTAAGCTATCAGCAACTATAGCAAATCAACACTCTTAAAGAAAAGCTAGTAGTATGTACTAGGTAAGAGCTAGTAACCGCTTGTCACATATGTTATTAGGTACCTAGTAGCCCGAGGTAGTAATGGTCAAGCTTAGTAACGGTTACTAGGTCACGAAGCTAGTAACTGTTACTAGCCTCAAAGTAGAATCCATGTATTTTACTACCTCTAGCTAGTAACTAGCGTTATCTCCGACGGAAGACCGGCAACGCAACTAGTCACGTGATTTCCGGTAGAAAAAAAAAAAAAAAGAAGAAGAAAAGGTGTGGGGGTCATGCCACTTACCACCAGGTGGCAGGCGCAAGACAAAATTGAAACTGGAAGTGTGTAATCCAGGTGGCGCTAGTCACCGCCGAGTTAAACGTACACAAAAAAGGAAGCCGATTATTTACAGTTTATTTCAATTCTTCCACATTTGCAAGCACATTTGCATATATACAAACCGACATTTCTAGCACCGACATTTTTAGCACACAATTGACACAAACACACGCTTATTTAATCACTCTAATCGCTAACTTAGGGGCGGAGGCAGTGGAATCGAACCCAGGAGGTTCCCAGCTCAAGCTTTCGAGGGGAGACGCATTAGCCCACTCGGCCACTTCCTCACCGCTAACTTCTTTGACTGCCATTAAGTCTTTTATACTGACCATTTGAGTGCGCAAACCTGTCGTCGTGTGTCAGCACGTCAGTTATTCGCAGTCGATTGGTAAGTGTCGCGACGAGGCACACCGCATGAAAGCGACGCAGTCGCTCGTTGCTGTCTCCGTCGATCGCCTCGTCGTTGGCTAAATCGCTACGGTCGCCGTCGGCGAGAGAGTGCTTTCTGCCGTCTCCCGCGGCGAACGAAGGCTGTAATTGACGGAGAGTACGACGGCAGCGGCAATCTTTTCGCGTGCTGCGCTACAAAAATGCATGCAAAATTAATGCCGCGTGCAGCTCGCGTCTTAATTTTTGTAGTACACTGACGAATGCTCGCGTTTTCGGGGCAAATTCAAAAAGACTCGTAGAATGACAAAAGTTTTTTTCTTTCATTAGTCCCAAAGCTACATACACTATTTACGACGCACATCAACGGTTGTGACAGTGCACTGTCACGACCGAAGACAGCTCAATCAGAATCATTCAACCACCGAGCACACACAAACCGTGAAGAAGTTCTCAGTGTCAAGTAGGAGGTGGAGGAAAGCTTCTTGGACGACGAAATCCAACCCAGTGACAGCGGCACCGGCTCGTTAGAACTGGGATTTGCGATAAATAAAGAAGTGTGAAGCACTGACAAGGAGGCATTTATATTTTCGTACATACAAGTTGAAATAAAGAGGCATTGAATGGCTAGAATAATTGAGCTCTAATATAATTTATTACATTGAAATACTATTTTAGGCTTACATAAGGTAAGTTAATAAAATATTATTTAAGCTTTCAAATTTGTTGTATTATTATGTAACCATCACATGCATTACATACGATTTGAATTCTTGGTGACGTAACGAAAATATACGACTGAATAGACTCCATCTACTATAAGTAAGTTTATAAACTTCTGTGAGGCCAGAATAATTTACATCAAGCCGGTGACCAGAATCAACTTTTACTATATTTTCTAATATAATATGCAATGTAACAACAGTTTTGCTACTAGCATAGGCTTCGGATAAATGTCGCAGTGAACATATATAATAATACATATTTGCAACATTGCGATAACAAACACTTTATAGAGTCATTTGGAACACGGCCAATGTTTTCTAAAGAATAGACATATGCTTCAGATGACAGGTTTTATAGGCTGGCCAGGCCTTAAATAAAAACTGCGGTCAATATTTTCGAATTTGGGATAACGACATGTTTTCAAGTCAGTCAGTGTCCCTGAATTACAATGATTTTTTTTTCCTCGACATTGTGTTTAGTTTTATAAGTACAGCCATGTCTCGTTAATATGGACCCCGTTAATTTGGACACCCCGCTATATGGACACCATTTTCGGGGACAAGCTGGGAAACTTCATGCATTTTTGTCTCGTTAATATGTACAACTCACATTATGGACGATTTCTCGGAGGAACGGTGGCGTCCACATTAACGAGACATAACTGTATCACGGATCAAATTTTGGTTCTGGGTATCTACGGCAAGACCAAAGCTACATCTGCTAGAGAGGGATGGCAACACAGATCATCAGCTGTACGGCCGCGCCATCGTGACGTGAAGGATCGGTGTTTCTGCGGTACGTGTCGCACAATGTTGCTTGACTCAAAGCTAACACGCTTGCCCACCTTCTAAAGCGCAGCTGGTCGCATCTTTAAAATTGGTTTTATAGGAGTATGCGGCTTCGCTTTGCCGTATTATCTCAGCTGTGGTCGTATCTCTGGCCATTAAAGCGATTCCAGTCATTTATTTTGGTTTCGCATTCTACCGGAGTTGCCCTTAAAAAAGATCCGGAATCTTTGTGCCCGACATAACTAGCCAACTATTCATTCTACCACTAAGACGAAACCATTAATACGATTAATTCTACTGTTAAAACAACTACTCATTTACCGTACAACTCTATTTACAGTACAAACAACTCTATTCAATGCACAAATTGACCCAAAATAGTTTGGTATAGACGTTTGCATGCACGGCCTCTGGGCGTTGCCATCCTGCTTTTGGTATGGGTACATCGTTGGATAGTCAACCATTGCTTGAGGCGTATCCACGGCCACAGCAATGCGTGCCAATCAGACGAATTAACCAGACCAGCAGCTAGATGGTGGCGCCCAGAGACCGTCCTTGCAAACGGCTATAGTGACTGACAGTGAAATAAACTCAGGGCGTGGCTGGTCCCGAGCTGGTTAATTATCACTGCCACAGCGAATAAAATAACGCCATGGCGTATAAGAACGCCTAGCGACGAGTCAGAGCGATCAACACCAGCTTTGTTTTAGGCAAGAATGTTTACACACTTTCCTAAAATAGAGGGTGAAATGAGAATTATTAGGTCAAGAAAGGAAATCTGGGAAATCCCACGCCCGTTACACGATATCCATCCGTGACGTCAGACATATCCCTCCAGACCCTATCCTCCCGCCCAGAGCTAAATCCCCCCTGACACGAATATTTTCCGAATTAGAGTAAACTCAGATTACCTAATGAGAACACTCTGAAGCGCATTCCGAACACAAAAACGCCGAAACGAAAGCCGGGTCATCGACTTTACTTGACCTATTTATTACGAATTTCGACGAGTCACAAACTACATCCGGCATGGTAGTAATTGATACCAGTGGTCATTTAGGTGTTTTCCTGTGTATATAAAAAAGAGGATTAGAAAACCAAAGAAATAGTGAATGTCGTCAACGTATCAGAATATTACGCCGGACAGTGTAAACGATTTTAGACACTAATCTATCTAATTTTCAAATCGATAACTAACTATCTAATTTTGATTGGAGCTTTGTTATTCGCGAGAGAGACGCAGCAAAACCGTATATTATGTTTTTGAGCATATTTCAAAATCTCTATGCAAGTTGTTTACCATATAAATCAATAACTTTGTTGAGAAATGCATGCAATTGTACTGCGAAGAATTACTAGCGATAATACACAAAAAAAACGCGCTTTATCAAAAATTTATTAAAAACGAAAGATATCGGATAAACTTAGTGCCTTTAAACGTTATCAAAGCCAATTAAACAGAGAACTCCATAATGATTGATTTAAATATTTTTGTGACTTCTTTCTAGCAGGTGTAAATAGAACAGATATTATATGGAAACGCTTAATTTCGCGTTGAAATATATGGACGGTCCAAAGCATTTGGAAAATATATGTTACGATCAGCACCTAGCCGGAAAGGAACTGGCGAACAAGTTCAATTAATATTTGTTAATTCAAGCAATGAAAGCCCCGAGGACGTTGCAATGAAGTACATACTGTTCAGAAATTGTTTGTCGTTCTTTCTTACCCAGGTTACTGCACAGTAGTATCTGCACTTCATTCATTAAATAACAGTAAAAGCTGAGTCACCGAAGGTATACAGATAAAGCTCCGTTAAACACGTCATTGATCTTATCTCCGCTTGCCTGATACATATCTTCTCAATCTTTGCTTCCAAAAAGGCACATTTCCAAACCGAATGCAATTCGCAAGAGTATCAGTCATATATAAAAAGGGCGATAAAATCGATCTTGGTAATTATCAGACCGATTTCAATCTTGCCAGTGCTGACGAAAATAATCCCTGGAGAAGGGGAACAAGAGGGACAAAGGACAAACACAAATCTCCAAGCACAGCTAGGTGACTAGTGAGCGACCGAAAAATCCGCCTGGTCCGGGTATCGAACCCGGACCTCTCCATTACAGGTGAGCGCTCTACCAGCTGAGCTAACCAGGGTTAGACGTCGGAGATTTGTGTTTGATCCTTCGTCCCTCTTGTTCCCCTTCTCCAGGGATTATTTTCGTCATTCTTGTCCAGCTCGCTTGCACCTTTGCATTTAATTGCATTATAATTATAACCTTAAATTGCAAGCTTCACCCTTGTTGGTGTTAGACTGGTGGCGGCTGATAAAACCCGTTTGCTCTACTGACGTCTAACCCCTGGTTAGCTCAGTTGGTAGAGCGCTCCACCTGTAATGGAGAGGTCCCGGGTTCGATACCCGGACCAGGCGGATTTTTCGGTCGCTCACCAGTCACCTAGCTGTGTTTGGAGATTTGTGTTTGTCCTTCGTCCCCCTTGTTCCCCTTCTCCAGGGATTATTTTCGTCATTCTTGTCCAGCTCGCTTGCACCTTTGCATTTAATTGCATTATAATTATAACCTTAAATTGCAAGCTTCACCCTTGTTGGTGTTAGACTGGTGGCGGCTGATAAAACCCGTTTGCTCTACTGACGTCTAACCCCTGGTTAGCTCAGTTGGTAGAGCGCTCCACCTGTAATGGAGAGGTCCCGGGTTCGATACCCGGACCAGGCGGATTTTTTCGGTCGCTCACCAGTCACCTAGCTGTGTTTGGAGATTTGTGTTTGTCCTTTGTCCCTCTTGTTCCCCTTCTCCAGGGATTATTTTCGTCATTCTTGTCCAGCTCGCTTGCACCTTTGCATTTAATTGCATTATAATTATAACCTTAAAATTGCAAGCTTCACCCTTGTTGGTGTTAGACTGGTGGCGGCTGATAAAACCCGTTTGCTCTACTGACGTCTAACCCCTGGTTAGCTCAGTTGGTAGAGCGCTCCACCTGTAATGGAGAGGTCCCGGGTTCGATACCCGGACCAGGCGGATTTTTCGGTCGCTCACCAGTCACCTAGCTGTGTTTGGAGATTTGTGTTTGTCCTTTGTCCCTCTTGTTCCCCTTCTCCAGGGATTATTTTCGTCATTCTTGTCCAGCTCGCTTGCACCTTTGCATTTAATTGCATTATAATTATAACCTTAAAATTGCAAGCTTCACCCTTGTTGGTGTTAGACTGGTGGCGGCTGATAAAACCCGTTTGCTCTACTGACGTCTAACCCCTGGTTAGCTCAGTTGGTAGAGCGCTCCACCTGTAATGGAGAGGTCCCGGGTTCGATACCCGGACCAGGCGGATTTTTTCGGTCGCTCACCAGTCACCTAGCTGTGTTTGGAGATTTGTGTTTGTCCTTCGTCCCCCTTGTTCCCCTTCTCCAGGGATTATTTTCGTCATTCTTGTCCAGCTCTGCTTGCACCTTTGCATTTAATTGCATTATAATTGCCAGTGTTCTCTGAAGGTCTAGAAAAAATGCCGCTCCTTCGAATGTCAATGTTTGCAGATTGTCAGACCTTAATCCCGCCATCTCAGTTCGGTTTCCGCAAGCAATGTTCTACTGAACTCGCTCTCCTCACTCAAAATTAACATCTTCCTAAAGGTTTTGAAAATAAGAAACAAATTCTCGGCTTACTCATTGACTCTACGAAGGCCTTTGATTTTCCCGATCATAACCTTCTAACAAAGGAACAAGAAATACATGGTTATCGGGGTCAGGTATCGCTTCTTATTCATTCATACTTGTCTTTTCGTTAGCAGTATGTCGACATCCCTGGCCCAACGCCCGATGCAAGGCTAATTAAAGCAGGCGTTCGTCAAGGAAGCATTTTGAGTCTTTTTTTTTATTTAATCATTATGTAAATGACATCGTATATAGAAACAAATCAACGAAATTTATTATTTACGCAGACGACACGAGAATGCCGTGTACTGGAGATAGCCCCACAGAACTCATTGAAAACTCAAGCGTCACGCTAGGAAAGCTAAATACATTGAGTACGTATAATGGTCTAAAAATGAATGTGAATGAGATTAAGGCTGTTCTTGCTTCGTCGGGAGGGTAAAATTGAAAGACAAGGTGTTATGTTCAATTCTTCCATAAATTAAAGTGGTACCGGAATGTAAAACTTTAGATGTCTCTTTATTCAGAAAACCTGTCATGGGATGCTCATGTAAATTATGTTACACCAAAACTGTCTCGCATTGTTGGCCTGGCGTATCGTCACAAACATGTTTTGTCTCATAGAATAAAGTTGTTATTATATAACTCACTAATATACTCACAAATTAATTACGGCCATTTAATTTGGTGAACAACCCCTAATACAAATCTACAAAATATATTTTTATTGCAAAAAAGACACTACGAAGCATTTGCAATGTTTCACCGGAATTTCCAACGGAAAGCAACATATTTAGCCAGCTAGATGTAGTAAACATTTTTAACTTGCAACGATACCGCCTGTGTGGTAAACATAAAGTCTGAAATGAGTATGAATGTATGACATCTTGCGAGCTTAGCTTACTTAAACAGAAAAACGTATATGCATAGCCAACGAGAGTCACAAAACGTTGGGAAGTCCCACTTTTTAAAACTAATTACGGCCTTCAAACCGCGGCGTTTACCGTCCCAACCACTCTCAACTACTGTTGTGCGTTCCGCACAAATATAGAGCTTGAAAATATGTCTGCCAAGGTAACCTAAGGAACATAATAAATTCTTCGCCAAACCGATCAAATTTGAGTGGCATGTTTATATGTTTATTTTTCGTTATATCGAAACTATCGCTCCTGTGACTTCTCTGTTTTTGTAACGTTATCGTTGATGTATAATATGACATTTCTCTGAACGTTTTCCGCTGCTTTTACACTTCTGGGGATAGGGACCAGTCAAGCTGTTATAATAGCTTTTTCCCAAGCCCCCACCAACACTGTACCTCATTGTTGGAAAATAAAGCTATTATAATTGTACGATCTAGCTACGGAGTTGGATTTTAACTGTTCACTCGCAAAAGGTTTGCAGGACAGCTGCGACACTAAAGGCAAACTGTGCAAAGCAAAACAAAGGTCAACACTCACCGATTCCACGTCGAGAGCGCAACAAAAACAAATTTTCTAACGAACGAAATTCTGTTCAAACTTTAACCGCATGCTGACCTAGAGTAACACAAGGCCATTATTTCCATCCATTTTCCTTTTATAATGTTTTTACCTAGTGCGTTCCTTAACAACAGAGTTGTTCATTGATGCGCAGGTGGCGCCGAATGAGATTTGTACTTTTTATGTTTTCCTTTTCGAACACAGGGCGATTCTCCCATATACCCGCACCAGGTATAGGGGTGAATCATCTGCGTTTGAACATAAGGTACGAATAAAAATGGGGCTGTGTTTCTGCGGGGCCTCGGTGCACACTACGGCGAAAGGCAATATCATCGCTTGTCTTCTATAAACACTACACTCTGTAGTTTAAATTGCATTGAATCATTCCACAGGTAACTAAGCATCACAAGACCGTGTCAAATTGGCGCCCTGCTTCATGCAGTATAGCATCTTTTGTGGGCTCCTCATTTCCTCTTACGATATTTTGTTGCAGCAGAACGAGCACCTATGCTGGGTTGGCGGCGCCATCCAATGTTGCTAGATTAGCTCAGTTACGGAACTGACCCTTGACGCTGCTTGCACGAGCAGTGATCCCCCTCTCTCCCCACGGTTCGCGTCCCGTCGTTCGACGCACCACCGTTTCTGGTGGAAGGCTGGTATGGTAACTTCTGGGTATTCTATGAAATACATATCTTTCGAAGCACATCGTCTAGATGGCGTTTCACTAGTACGCTATGGAAATCGCAGTTTGGAAACGAAAATCTAGATGGCGCTTTAAACGACGGGAGGTGGACAAAAGGGAGTCCCCCTCCACGGGAGTTCCACCACTGACCTAATCTACCAATGTTTGTGCCATCCGGGTGGGATGACACTCCATGAAGGTATGGCGCCCCGGAACGCGTGTCCGACGGGTGTGTTTATAGCGTCCCAAAAAGTGGTCCCACAATTTCAGCTTGACGATGCCATATAAGTCTCATGTCGGCTGTGTTCCAAATCTTACCCAAGTAACCTGTCTCCCACGTCAGCGGGTACTACCACGTGACGTCGCGAGTCAACGATCCGCGACTCGGTTTTGGAACGGCCGGGATTATCACCTGGATACCATGCACGGATTGGCTTCGCCTTGGGCTACAGCAGAAAGAAAACATAGCATCGACGGCGGAAAATAGCAGTCGATCGCTTTGATCATGGAGGAATCACTCGAAGAGACGATAATATTAACCGCCGTGAAGTTTTTCTTTGACAGTGACGACGCGGAGGTGGGCTGGAACATCCTAGAAAGCTTTACAACGAAAAAGAGAAAAAGAAACAGTTCATAAGAAACATTAAAGCGGTATCTAGCGCAATATTAAAAAAGATATCCAGAGCGTGTTTCATTGGCACACCTTGCAACGCCGACTTGAAGCTTATAGTAGTTATTATATTTTTAAAAAAGGCGACATTATTCACTAGGATGGGAGTGGATGGCGTGTTGACACCCATCTCATTCAATAAGCTGCGTGGAACGTAAAATACAGAAAGGCAAGATAAAACAACAATCGGCCGTCATATTCTGGTAAACTATGTTTTGCATGTGGACTTTATTTCTTCAGCTTTTATATAATATACTATGACCCACTTCACTGGCTACGCTTATCGTCTAAGGGAAGACTTTGGGTGGAGTGAATCCCTTGAGCGGTGTCTTTTTTTTGTTTGAAGGCAGCTTTTAGGCGCCCGTTTCCGGCTTTTTCGTGACGTCACGTGACCTTCATGAGGTCACGTAACTTCGGTGACGTCATGTGACCCCATGAGGTCACGAGGGTCACGTGACCTCACGGTCACGCCGACGGCGACGGCGACGCCGCTCGGAGGGAGGAGTAGCATTCGGGATGAAGTACCCTCAGTACCCTTCCCTCCTTCCTCCTTCAAGAGCTGCGCTCTAATTCGGTGTTACAGGGAGTTGTAAGCGGCTTTCATTTTTTCGACATACACAGTCGACTTGTTTGTTCTGAATAAATTGTGTTACCGGGCTTGCATTCTATGAATCGCTGGTCGCTGAGAAAAGACACCACAAGGCGCACGTATGCTACGAGTAGCTTGTGGATTTATATCCGTGGATGTAAACGAACGAAACATTATAATTTTCTTGAACCATCTGACACTGGGTGGAGAATTTAGACGAACCAAAAGTGGAAGGGACAGGAACAGAAAGACAAAAGGCGTCGTCTGAAATTCAGCTGAATGTTTATTTAGTTACGCTTCCATATAAACAAAAACCTCCAACGTCGCCAACCAATCACCGCATCAAAAAATGTTCTATATATGTTCTAAATGATCTATATTTTATGTTCTATATTGAGGCATATGAGACAGGTTAAACGAATGCACCTGCGCTTTGGAACAGGTCCGGCATAAAAATTTTTTTTTATCATCTCAGGCTCAAAGTGGCCAAGATCTTAAAGTATGGGGAGACCATTTTCCCCGCCAGTTTCCTGGGGACTTCAAAAGTCATTTTCGGCATTTTGAAGGGCTTCAGTTGAGCGCCTGGTAATGTTTCTCGCCCCTCAGCTGGAAGTGCCTCCGGGACGGCCGGCCAAGCAGACTCTGATATTCGTGTGGAGTCTTGCCCATCTGGAGTTCTTCGGGTGACTTTGTAGGGACGGTTATTTCTAGATCTTGAACAAAATAATGGACCACCTCAACTCATTGTTTGTCTAGAGCTATAGTGCCCTGCCGCATTGCTCGGTGTTTTAATATCCGAATTCGCGCGCCCGTATACCGCTCCCTGAGCAGCACAGGGATAGTAGTACCCTCGCCCTTATCCCCTTTCCTCTAATGCGTCGAACTCACGTGATTATGCAGTAACTTGCAGATATGTAAGGGATCTATGCAGAAACGGTAGTGTTCGAGAAATGGGGGCGGGGTGCAGTGCTGGGCATGGAGACCGGGGGGGGGGGATGTCTTTTTATTTTTTATATTTCTGAGATGTTTGGTTGACTACAAAACTTTCTTGAATGTCTAGCTGCTCGGCGCCATTGAAAGGGTCTCATCCCTTTCAATTTCAAATGACAAAATAAGCGTATACAGTATTTGAGAACAGAATAAAATTAGTTTATTATTCTATCATTTAGATCCTGGCTGTCTTTATATTGTCCACGTCCGTTGGAGACTGCTTTGGGCTCCACAAATCTACGGTGTACAGGATGGTGCACCGAGTTGGTCTAGCTGTTTTGGCCCACGGCCCATGCTTTGTGCCGCTGCTGGCGGAGGAAGAGGCAATGCATATTATCTGCGGATTTAAGGCCAAAACAGGATTTCTTTGAGTCTTCGAAGGAATCAATGGAAGCCACATCGTTTGCAAGGGGCTCCAGGGCAAGGAGGCCCAGTCGTATATCAACCGACAGGGTTGCCTTCGGTCCTCCTTCAGGCCATATGCAACCACAAGGCGAGGTTGCTTCACTGCAGCGCAGAAGACCCCGGGTCCGTGCACGACGCACGCATGTTCAGGCGATCCGAGCTGCCGACGTTCTTGACTGCGGACAAGATCCCCTTCGACAATCGACCTGCTCGGATCACAGCCGCTACGGCAAAGGCTCCTTGTCCCCTGCAGGAACCGCGGCCGACTGACTGAGCAGCACTGAAAGTATAACACAAAGCACGGAACAACGCGAGTGGGGCTATAGGGCGGGCATTTGGGATTCTCAAGGGACGGTTCCGACATCTTATGTACAATGAGGCTCGCCGCCCGGAACGCATCGTCACGACGATTGTGCCAGCCTGCGTCATGCACAGCACGTGCCTGGAGTACCGGGACATGTGCGACGGTCCCTTACACACCGAGAATGACGGACCCGCAGATCACGGAGCGGACAGTGACTCCAGCGAGTCCGGTGCTGTCCTCCTCGGTCGAAGACGACGCACCTTCGGCGGCCCGCGACAAAGCCAGAGGCAAGGAAAAAATGACATTTATCATGCACAGCCTGTGAAGCCCCGGTATATGTATACATAGTTTATGTTTATTCACAAAAATATGAGACCAACGTATTTCTCAATCTTTTCATATCCATCAATTTACTGTTCATAATTAAAAACCTGCGAGGAAGAGTCGAAAAGTAACCGCAACTTTTTTTTTATTTGCGAGGTAGTATAGATATTATGAAAAGTCATTTATAACTTTTCAACATATTAACCTCCTCGCTCGACGCAAGTGCACAAACGCTTCACCAATACAAGTATCTGAAAACGTTAGGTCAATGTGTCTCTTAAACAGCTTAGTAAAACACACAAAAGCTGATGTCACACAACAGCTGCGTGACCTGTTTCTCCATCGAATACATTTTGACATGATGATAAAGGAAGTCAAATACCTTAGTTCGTTTCACCTTAATTAGTCCGGTCGCAACTGGGGCTACGAGCTGATGGAACCAATCATATAGCATCAAAAACGCACCATCATGGTGTTCCTCATGTTTCTGAATCATCCCTGAACCAATCATAAAAGAGAGCTGTGACCTTTGCTATAGGTCTAAACTAAATACTAAACTAACCTAAACTAAAACTAAAACTAAATACTAAATTACAAAAAGTCTAGATAATCCAAGTTAAACACAGTACAGGTGCGAGAGCCAGGGCTTCTATGAGAATATCCCGTGGGCTTCACATGGGTTGACATTTCTACCAGCAGAACAATAATTTTATTTTGATCACCATGGCACGCTGACACTTTTTACGTCGTAAATCTAAATATTTTCATGCACATATATTGTTAGAGTTCAATAATGAGACTTGGAATCGTAGTATGGCATAATAAAAATAATTCGTCTTAGAAATTGCTTCAAAATGTTAAGTCACTTTGTAATTCACTTATCGCTTGAAAATCGCGTAATAACTAAAAGTAAATAATTGTCTAAACATTTCTAGTTCACAATATTGATGCTCACCTTCGATAGAATATTTGGCTCAGGTTTATGCGGGCAGTCTTTAAAAAATATCGTAGCATGAGTTAAATTAAATATATATATATATATATATATATATATATATATATATATATATAGATGTATCTTCGCGCATCGGTTTTTGAAGTATTCATGTCATGTACCCGAACCACAAAAAAAACAAAAAAAAACACGAGGGATCCGTTTGGAAGAAAAGGTCAGTACTCGCTGCCAGTGTCAGTGCGATAGTCTGCGGATGTATACATGTACGATGATATATAAATCCGCAAACTATGTTAACATAGCCTTTAGACTGAAGTTGCCTTTTATAAAACAAAATAGAGGCACGTGGAAAGATAAAGTTTCCTGTTACTGCCTGGAAATTTGTTTTTGCAAACTATATATGGTAACCCTAGAACGCTGCTCTGGAATAATTTCCATCTAATTTTAGGATTACATATTTTCAGGCAGTACAGTCCTGAAAAAGAAAAAGAAACTCGTTTGGATAATTATTTTGTTTATGAAGGTGCAGGTGGCGTCGTAAGGTTTTTGCGTGTTTTTGCTTTATCTTATCCTTAAGCTAAGCCTTGGGTATACATAGTGTCTTAAGTGTATGAATTTCTATTGACAGAGGATGATTCCTTGGAAGCTTGATAACCACCTTTTGTTATCTAACTGCCGAGCGAGTTATCTTCAAATATTAAACCTGATTCATGAGTTTAGCGTCTCTTCGCCCTGCAATTTATCTCTGGTCAAGGAACATTTTATGTAAAAAATGGGGCTACTCTTACGTCCAGTACGTTTGCTGCAACATAGTAGTTTTTTTGTTGTTGTAATAAGCCTTCCTTTTGCAAAATAAGTTACTAGTAAAAAACAAATACTAATATTTCTCTTCCTATGTGTCGATCTAGCCTAAAACGTTTTTCATAGAGAACTTTAAAAAACTTCAGAAAAATGGGAAAAACAACACATACTTTCTTTATGATACTCTTACGTAGAAACTTTTTGCTAATGTAATTTGTACACATATGCAGCAGAAAAGACTTTTTCCGAAACGTCTGAGCCGAGGAATGGAACCTACCTGCCCGTTTTGATTGCTACTATAACTGATACTAACCTGTTTAGAAATTCCATCACTAGCTATTTTAGCAGTGACCCATGACCTATTAGTATTTTTCTTTGTTTGTTGAATATTTAATATTGTTGACTTGTTTCTATATTACTATCTTTGTTTCATGTATGTGCTCTCCCCTCTGTAATGCCTTCGGGCCCTGAGGGTACTTTCAATAAATAAATCAATAAATAAAGACTCCGTTGTTATTCAATTCTTTAGAACGCACCTGTACGTTCAAAGGAGCAACAGTACGGCTTTCAGAAGCAAATATCGTCTCAGTTGGCGCTGCTAAACATAAAAAATAAAATGATTGACAATTTTGAGCAGAAGTCATATACAGTAGGAGTGTTTCTTGACTTGAAAACAGCGTTTGATTCAATCAAGCATAATATTCTCCCCAAAAACGGGTCCAAATATGAAATGAGGGCAATTTCACTTAGTTTAATGAAAAGCTATTTATTAAATCGTTCGCAATATACAGGCATTATCCACGCGTGGTCAAATACAGGTCAAATAAAATACGCTGTCTCGTAAGGGTTCATTCTCGGCCCGCTCCTATTTTTAATTTACATATAGGGCATTATAAGAGCACCTCGAACACCAGATATAATTTTATATGCTGATGGCACAAACACATCTTCTTCTGGAACAAGCCTAGAAGTACTTGAGCGCGAGACCAACGCATGGCTTGAAAATTTATCATCGTGGCTTAGAGCAAACCAAATTCAATTAAACACGAAAAAAACAAAGTATATTATATTTCGACTACGGAATAATTGGATTCAGCAGGAAATTCAAATTCAATTTCAAAGCGAAATCATCGAACGTGTTATATTACATAAATTCGTAGGTGTTCGGTTTCATGAAACTCTAAATTGGGATTTTCCCACTGAGAACGGAAATCTCACAATCAATTGGGATTACCTATAGATTTAAAACTTTACTGCCTCCCTGGTAAAAAAAGACAAGTATAAGATACCTTAGTTCATTCAAGTCTTCACTATTGTCTTT
>JAZHYW010023248.1:0-16289 GCA_037355805.1 Ixodes ricinus | reverse complement strand
CTTCGTTCAGTTGCATGTTGCTGTACTGTATAGTCTTCACCACAGACATTGAAAATTTAACTTCTACTGCTAGAACCGTATTCGATAATTTTAGGCACTGATTCTCGCGCAGACGTCCAGTTTTGGCAAAGGACACACAAAAAAATTAGTTTCTATAGCTTTCTTAGTCATGTCAGATGAATTCATCATAAATTACATTCTGAAATACTGTTCGGCGTTGTCTAGAAGGTCACTAGCAAAAGGTGCCTTTGGCACGGCAAAGTCCTTAGGTTTAATACAGATGCCAGAATGAGGTGTCATTACTCCGAATCCAAAATAACGCTTGTTGTTTTTGATGTGACGTGAGCAAGAATTCTTCTCTAACACCGATTCCACACACGGTGTTCATAACTAAAATACCGATCACTAGGTCAGACAGCTGCAAGCGCTTCATGATAAAATACATGACAGCGGCATTACATGCAAAGATAACAATTTTATAGGACATTTTACACCCCACACAGTAGAGATCATCAGTGATGTCAATTCGGCAGGAATGAGAGTAAGTGTACGCGGATCTTCTTTAATATGACTACTGGTTCTCGTGTGTTTTCATTCCTGCCTACTTGGCAGAAATAGAAAACACTTTAGCTGTTTGGGAGTTAAAATGTCTGAACAAATTAATATTTTTATGCAAGGTTCGAGTAGTTTATTTTATCATGGCGAGTCCCGACATTGTGAACATTTTTGCACCAGAGTTTTATTTTTAAAAAATCGAGCATTGAAACTAGGTCTACTTATTAAAACAAAACTTCCGTTTCTCATACTCTTAACTTAGACCCCCCAGAAACGTATGTACTCACCGCCTTGAGTCCGATTACCATCGGGAGTCTCATTGCAGAAGTGTAATTCATTCTGCGAAGAAACTTAAGAACATAAAAATATTTAGCCACTTTCATTTAACATTGAACAGCCAGAAATCTTGAATTTTTTGGTATCAGTTTTGTTATACATGTTGTTGAAATTAGCGCAGGCAAAGGAGGAAGAACGTAAAAACAGGATAGAGCGCTACTTAAAATTGAGGGTTATTATTCAGTAAAGACATAAAGCACTAACTCTTAAAGGAGGAAGTCGTGTCTCTCTCCTTTAAGAGTCAGTACTTATCTCTATTTTTCTCACTTAGCAATAAACATCAGTTGCAACTCCGCTTTTTCTTGTCTCTACGTTCTTTCTGCCTTGTCATTGCGATATTTTTAACAAGATGAAGTACGTAATTTTAACAGCGATGTTGTTCGTAATATAGCTATGCCTACTGAGGAAATTTGTACTGGCGCTTTTGACATCCGCACCAAGATAGTTATGTAATGTCTGAAGTCCGAATTAAATTAAAAAACAGACCTATAAGGCCACATTTCGGTAAAACTCCTGTAAGTTTTATTGATTATATGCCATATTCTATATGCGGTCATTTAAACTGTTCATTTTACAAGGCATGCATAAACCGTAGATTTATATGAAGACCGCAGAAATGCAATGCAGCAGTTGTGCCATGAGTTTATTGTGAAAGGTACGAAAGTTCTAAAGCGGGCTGTTCATTACGTGCATTGCATACACAAAGGTTCCCCAAGGGTACACTTTCAAGACCATTTCTGTGACCAACTTAAAGAAACAAGAAATGTTGCGAACATACGTTCGTGGTTCTTAGAGGGGAAAATACCGTTGATCACAATTTGAAAAATAACCTTTCCTGTCAGTTGCACATTTGTAGATAAAAAGATGGAATGTAAGAGTAACCACGATTTCTTTTATTACGATGCTTGCGAATGGGTTGCGAGGATTGTAATCTTTAACAAAACTGAACAAACCACAATTAAGGACAAACAAGAAGGCACAAAAGAGCCTAAATCTCAGCAGAAGGGAGGTTTTCGATGACAGAAATACAAAGTGCGATGGGTACTGCGGTACTAAGACGCACAATACGAGGGAAAGAAAGAGAGGACAATAACGTACTGATGAATTGTTAATAGTGTTAAACGATTACCACGTTTGTGCATCACAGTTACAATCGCTCTCTACTCAATAGCCTGACTGAGTTCTCTTCTATTACATATATCGCCATGCTTTAATAAGTACAAGCACACCTTTCTGCAGCCGGTTTTCACCGATATTAACGATATATTTGTAGATTTATTGTATCATTTTTGTAAGCATTTCGTTCAATATAATAATGGGTTCCCAAATGTCTGCACACTGGGACACTTTCCTTTCTCATGGCACTTCATCAAGCATATTTGCAGACGCAATAAACAAATGCTTATAAACTAAAAATATTTAACATCGTCCTATATATCGTGCAATAAATTACCTTTTATTGAAATAAATGTTACTCTAAATAAAAACATTTACGCATATATTTAGAGAAGTGGTATGAGGGTTAACCGCCCTACCTTTTGCTGTCCAATATTTTGCTATATTGTGACGCTTTGAAATATGACCTGTACGTGCTGAAGATCGAAAGGTATCTGGCTTTTCCTTGTCAGAAACACGTGCGCTTATATATAATGACTTTTTGTTTGCACACTTGCTGACCACTGGGTCAAGAGTATCATGCTTCTACTCCCATCTCGCTACATTGTCTTTGAAAAATTGGTGAAATGTCGAGGTCGCGTTCTTCGAACGAACACTCTAAAGCATTACCGCGATGCTATCGGATGTTTCGTTCTCTCGTGCTTGTAAATACGGCATTTTTGGAGGGCCCACCGGGTTTCTTGTCGTACAATAATTCATCATGATTGGAAGCCTGATATTATGACAAATGGTACTCAGCGAACATTGATGACATAGTTACCTGTTTCTAATTTATTTGCACTAAGATATTTTGATACGGGTTACTTTTTGTAGGACAAATGTTGAAACATGTCATAATCAATATACAGACTGCGGTGCTCTATCCGCAGTGTTTGTATCTGATGTTTGCACAATGCCAGAGGTACGGATGTTCAATAAAATTATCAATCTTCATAAACATTCGAGCGCTGCCCTGGAATTAGGTTTCGATCCTTCAAGACTATAGTCGCTCCAAACCTGAAAAGGTTTAGATCAACAGCTACCCTTTGAATACTCACGCACTGAAAGTGGGTTTATCACTCGATTTCGATTGTCTCTCGGTGACGCAGAAAAGTTATACTGAAGACAAAAAACGTGATATCCTAGGGTGCTCGAATATTCGAGTTTTGAATTCGAATCGAATAATAAATGTCCGAATAATTCAATTCCACTTTCATATTCGTAGTATCTCGAGTTCTTAAATAACTTAATACATCAAGTATGAGTATCGCTTGCGAAAATGTCCCGTTTATTGAGGAACGTCTATTCATATAGTGAATAGTACTAAACCTCTGTTGGATCTAAACCAAGCATACTTTCAAAAGCCCTTAATAGCGAACCATTTCGGTAGAAAGCAGTTCGTGTTCTATGTTGCTTGAACTTCAATCTTTCAAGAGTTCCGACGAATTACTCGTCTCCGAAGAAGTCATTTCCCGATGATGAAGTCACCTTAGTTTGTGGCACCTCAACAGGAAAGTCGCGATAAAGCGAAGTTTTCAGAACTCTCGCGGTGAGTGATTTTTGGCTCAACGATTTCAGTGGCAAAGACCAGCGGATTTTAATGTACAGCAATGAACAAATTGGCAGCGATCTTCATTTCCAATGTCTTATATGCGCATGAATTGCAGTATTTAAGGTGCTATCGTTAAACAATCTTTAGAATACAATAAACCGTCATTTCGGCGTGTGAGGATGGACCTTTATTTTAGCAAGGGGGAAATTTGGGTGCATAAATCACGTGTAGTCAATTTATCCGCTAACTTTAGCAGGATAACTAAATTTGGGAAATTTGTCAAATCACGTCTATATTTTGCTATATCATACTGATCTCACGAGCCAGTTTCGCTGCTGCGCCGCTGCCGCGATGCATTGTAGGACCTTTAGTCCCTGCGCTGCAGGGCTCGTCCGGTCGCGGGTGGAGATACAGCGGAGATTTGGCTGACGGCAAGCTTCCCACAGACGACGGTAGCAGTGTTGTCTCATCGAATTGAATTTTCGTTGTTTTTGTTCTGCTCTCGTTCCGTCGATCTTGCGGGTTTCACGTGCATGCGTTCCTGGCTGCAAGCAACTACAGCGCTTGGCACAATGGTGTCGGGTTTCGCTAGCTTTCCGCAGGACCGGCAGTTAAGAGAAGAATGGATCGCCGAAGTTCGCCGAGCAGAAAATAAGGGACGGTAAATGTGTCCTCGCTTGTTCGAGAAAACTAGGTAATCAACGTTGTGTGCGCGAACACAAACACGCGCGGATTCCGATTGCCCTGTTGTTGAGAATGGATTAGGACAATACAGACAGAACCCGCGGAGTGACCCCTGGGTAGGAGGTGCCGTAGGATAGTGCTTGCCTCCCATCGTGTTTGCATCCCGCTAATGTACGGCATTTCGTGTTCGGCACTCATTCGTTAAAGTGGCCAGGAAACGGTAGTGGGTAGGAATGTTTCTCTTCTTATGCCAGCTCACTGGCACTAGTGGGGCCCATGAATACTCGAACGCCACGCCACTGATCAAGGAGCGTCTTCGTCGCGGTGGAATTCCAAGGGTAAAGCCGACCTGATGTTTCAGTGTCTCCTTCTCAAAACATGATGGAGGAGCTGCGGAGGCAACGCCTACAACGGGATCCACAGGGACTGCGTCATCAAGCTTTGCGATCCCCGCTGGGACGATAGTTAAATGTGGCTGATACAGTGGACACGAACACTGCGTAAGCATTCGATTTTGGCTGGTGACAATCAATGTCTTCACATGCATTGGGGTAGTCGCTCGGGTAGTCGCTCGCTCGGCTGCGGATGACGGTAATAGCCGACCCCTGACATATACTCCAGCGTGCGCCCTGGACTCTGCCAACCCCAGCGCGTGGCTATGCTGAAAACATTGGTGGCATGTAATCAGCTTCATAATACGTGGCTGCTTGTTCTGACTGCGAGTCGAGGAAATATATGTTGTTTGTTCTCTTTAAATTTTTCGGCGACTGTTTTTGCGTGGAGAAAAAACAACAACGCGTGTTTCGTAGGTTTTAAAGTGTCAAGAAATAATTCTAACCTAAATTTTTGTTTTTAAGTTGACAAACTGTTGCATCGCTCCTTTAAAAGCACTACATGTCCTTACCGGTTCATTTCTGCAAACTTTTTCTACGCTTATAAATTTTCAAATATCGCGCCCATGACTGGTCACAGAGAGATTAATTATCAAGCTTCCTTTTCATAGCTTGTTCTCGCTCCCAAAGTGCACCAGGGTAAATGGTACAGAAGCCTCAAACATAGAGACCTAAGGAGAAGGCTGGCGAGATGGTGCCACCAAATGTTTTAAAACCTGGGTAGAACGTAGAACTCATGATCAAAAGCACGACAGGAACTCACACAGATGAAGCATATTTACAATGTGTGAACTAATAATAGAATACAAACATGCCCCAGATTGTATTGCCACAGTAGAAGGCCAAAATATGAACAATAAAAAAGCGGTCCAACGCGCAATGCACCAAAAAAAAAGACACGAACAACGTGATCCTAATGTTTACAGCGACAAATGTCGTTCAGCATCATTGTCACAAAACCATTCAAGGATTAACGTTGCAAGAGCTTAGTCTAAATGATAGGCTTATATTTAACAAACAGACTGGCGTGGCTTTCTAGTTACATCGAAAAATGTCGGGTACAAAAGAGCGCGCAACATTGATTATCTTCCTGAGTCGGGTTCACGAACGAAACCACACGCACTTGAAAATCAAACCCGTCAACAACATGCGTGCTCCTGAAGCAGACATCTCGGCTCAAAAAGGGCTTAATTAACCTGTACTTCATTGCTCAAAAAATTAATTGAACCTGTGGTGATATCCTACAATATTACCTTTTAAACACTGCAAATGAACTTTGCGGCAAAAGCATCAGACAGGCTGGTGCCTCTTCGAGTAGGTCGCATGTTTAAATACCAGGGACAGAAAAACAAAACGTCCGACGGCATACTCACACTTTCTTACAGTTAATAAAAAGCGGAACTTTTCTGGCTCTTCTGGCGGTGTTATGCGTCCACGAGGGAACAAGGCGACGGCGGCAGCTAGGCTTAGAACCTGCCTTTACGCCCACCCACCGCGCTTGCACCACGTCCGTCGCGTCCGTGGACTAAAATTATGGCAGGCACGTATCTAAGGGGGGGCCCCATTGGGGCCGGGGCTCCCCCTCCGAAATCTTCGATTTTGCTGGGACCTCCTCTCCCCCTCCCCCTCATACAGCATTTTTTCATGGGCGGGCCCCTCCCTCCCCCCCCCTTGGATACGTGCCTGACATAATTTTGAGTCCACAAAATCCTGGCTACGTGCCTGATTTATGGTTGTACCCAAGGAGGCTTGCTCAAGTTCGCACATGTTCCGAACGGTTCGTGAAATCGTTCTATATTGTGGAGAAGATGTATTAATACGTCACGTGTCGTTATGTCACGTGTCGTCATTTTCCCCGCCAAATTTAGCCTGAAATCTGGAAGCGTTTAGGTCACGTGACGTCGATTTCCTGCCAAATTTAGCGGGAAACTGAACGGTCTATAGGTCACGTGACATCAGGTGAATTGTACGTTAACTGTTTTGCTAAATATAGCGGGAAACTAAATTAGTGTATATAAATCCCGTGACGTCAGGTCGCGTGAACATCAAATTTGCCGTTAAATTTAACGGAGAAACTGATTTGGTGTATAGTTCACGTGGCAATAGGTCATCTGACATCAACTTTCTACGCCGACGTTTGTTGAAGAAACTTAATTTACGCTTAAATCACGTGACGTCAGTCCACGTGTCCTAATCACCAATCTTGTCTCCCGACTAAATTTAGCGGGAAATGCACGGACGGACAAACAGGCGGACGAAAGTAAAAATTTGTGATTGGTGAGTTCTGTTAATAGTTTAAGGCTTCAAAAATTCTGCAGAAACCGTTAACTTCAAACGTCCCGGAACGCGTGACATGCAGTATTTATCGAGCGATCGTTTAAATCATGTGGTATACATTGACCATACGTTCCGGGAGTGGAACAACCTGTTTATATTCAATTTCAAGGAAACTGATAGGAAATTTGGGTGGTTCTTTCTGCGCGCTCTTCGAGCCCTTTTTCAGAGCGCGCGAGATCGGTTGGTGTAAAGAAGTGGCGGTGACCTGATCGGCAGGTTATTTCCGAGGCCCCCCCCCCCCCCTCACGAGAGCTTTAGGACTCAGCTCTGGCGTCGGAATGCGGAGCGTGCAGGCGTCACGGTACATGTTGGGGATAACATGATCCTGTTGACAGTGGCCTGCGGTGATCTGTTGTGGTGTACAGCTCCAGAATGAGGGCGATGGAAATCTGGTTCTACAAAGTGCTTGTGCGTTCGACGGTGCGAGGATTACAACGGACGGGACGACATTCGCTTGTGACCGTGTCAAGAAAACTCGACGTGGAAGTATTCCCAGTGCTTTTACGATATCGTTCGTATCACGGCGGTGAATCCGCTGAGCCTAACCGATAAAATAACAGCTCGCAGAGCTCGCCGCTGTTTTGCAGGGTTTGTGGACACTTCAGGGAATTTTCAGGTTCGGTAAAAGTGCGTTCAATGGTTTGTCTTCTAAAATAAATGGAGAGCCGACTATATTGCACTGTGATTTGTGTCACATGGCGATACGTGCTATGCCCTCTGGTGTGATGCTTGCACAATATTCCGCCGTGAAAAAATGCGGTTTATTAACCATTTGCTATTTGCCTGTTCTGCCGTATGCACGACCGCTATCGCAGCGCATTAACTGTCGAAAACGCGATCAGTTCACAACTCTTGTTCAAACATTGGCTTTTGTTCCGTTCTGCCAAAATAAATTCGCATGCTGATTGCTTTTATTTTTTTGCATTGCCGATGCGCAGTAGCAGCTTATAATCCGTCACAGCCGTTATTTAATCACGTTGCGAGCATAAATTTCGCTCAATCATCCATCGCACGCTGTAAGATAGTTTTCTTTATCCATTACCAATATCAAGAAGTTTTACTTCCGTGACTGGTCCGAGAATGTCAGAGCACTCTGAGCCCAGCGGTTGTGATCGGCTGAAAAGGATCTCAAGTAGCTCTGGCGGCGAGGAGGGGGCACTGTTGAATCAAGATCAGAGGAGAGAGGCGACCACCAAATTCACCATGAGTTGATCTGTCACGTGACCAGGGAGGGGAGGGAGAAATAAGGCAAGTCGGGAGGGCACTGTAAGAGGGTGCGCGTAGGGGTGAGGAGGAGGGTAGTGAGAGGAAGAGAGAGGAAGGAGTAGAGGGGCAACGAGGCGAAGGCAGGCAGATAGAAAGCGTAGGAAGGCCGATGGGGAGGAGAAGAGGGTCACTTTAAGGGTTGATACGACACAGCGCACAAGAAACGAAGACAAACTGAGAAGGGACAGGACACAGGACAAATGGTTACTCTAAACTGAAGTTTTTTGTTTGTTTTTAATGAAACATTGAAGTAAACAAAAGCTTTCCACACCGTCATGACCAATTGAGCATGTGTCAATATAATGTATGTCTCTGTCAACTAAAATTATAGATGTTTAGCCTACACATTGGCCAGTCCCTTTTTTTTGATCGTGTAGGCCTCTAATATTTTCCTGAGTCAATTGATCTCCCCCCCCCTTCCATGAAATGTGACGTGATGGAAGTCGGCCTGGCAATTCATTTATACAACCGGCCGATGTATAAATGAAAGATTGCGTGAGCATGCTTGATCTCTGCGGTTGAAAACGGAGGGGCACTTGCTGCTTGATTGTGCAGATTTTGGATGCCAGCCCGACTTCCATCACGTCACAATTGCAGAGAAGGGGGTAAATTCAGAATGACTGAGGAAATTGTAGAGGCCTACGAGATAAAAAAGAAGGCACTGGGCAATGTGTAAACTAAACATCGGTCATGCTACATAGCAAAGGTATGTGTTATATCGACAAGTGCTGAATTTACAATAATGGTGTAGAATGCTCAGATTTCTAAGTTGCGAGTATAGGCTTGTTCACACACTTGTAACCGGAAACGTACCGAGAGAGAGCAAGACTCGGTTTTTAAGCCTCTTGTGACATCTTAGGACCGGGTGCGCTGCCGCGGAGCTAGTCTGAAGGCCGTCGTAAGAGGCTTAAAAACCGGTCTTGCTACATCTCGGGCCTTAAGCGAACTTTTTTTTTGTGTACACCCTTCTACTTTGTTTCCTCTCTTGTGCGCTGTGTCGAATCCACTAAGCATGAACCAACTTTGGTTTTGGCCCCCTCCCGTAGTGGACCGCTTCACCAATGCAGTCTGTAACGCCCACAGCCTTCCTCAAGTTTACCTCACTAATATCGGAATCCTCTGTCAAATTCCTAGACCTAAAAATAACTAGTGATGGTCCCAAGTTCCACACGTCTGTGCATTATAAACCCACTGGAAGCCATAGCTACATTCTGTACTCATCAAAACATCCTAGATCCCAAATCAACTCTATTCCCTTCTCACAATTTTTCCGCCTCCGTAGGATTCGCAGCGACGGCATCTGATTTCCGTCGTCAGTTTAAGACAATGACCACATTCTTTATTGAACGTGGTGTACCCACTCGGTCTTTTGCGCTTTGCGAGTGGTCGCGTGTCTAAAATTTCCCGGCACTACGCCCTATTTCTACAACCAAGATCTAAACCACCCTGCAAACCCTCTCATCTTCACGTTCCATCCCTGCTGCACCTAGTCTCCGCAAACTAATCATGGACGCCACTTCTGCCTCGTAGACTAAATTTATTTCTAATAGCACCCGATGCTAACTTTCCGTCGACAGCCCAACTTACGATCCATTCTAGTACGCAGCAACCGGTCCACAAAACATCCGACTTTGCTCCCGGTACCACGTCGTGCGGCGCCCCAAAATGCCTTACCTGCAAACACACCGGCTCTCCTCCCAACCTGCTAACGAGAATGCCCTGATCGTCACACCTGTAAATCTTCTAATCTGATATTCATTATTTCCTGCACACTCTGTCCGACCTTATTATATATCGGCGAAACTGACCGCCGAGCTCCACGAACGATTCCGAAGTCACCAGCAGACTTGTCACGCTAGAGATGGCGGGCCAACTTGTCTATCGACCTCTCCACACACGTATCTAAACAGCTTCTCCACCACGAGTCCATTCCGAACTCAACATGCGAATAATGCGTCGTCAAATCAGGCTTCTATACACTCGCCTCATGCAAAAGGGAAACGTTATTTTAAGCTAGATATACGTTTTAAACTAAGAAACTTTCGGCTATTATACTCCTTCTCTGCGGCAATGCAGTCAATGCTAGGGAGGTGCACCAACCGCTGTACACGCCTCTCTTCCTCGGCTCATTGAAATACGGAGTATTACCCCTTTTCCAACGCTCCTTTCTCTCTCCTTCTTTTATAATTTGGGTCGTCACAGGGGTGCCCTGTAGCTCCCGTCCCACGCCCGTATTCCTCCACTTGTGGACTTCAGACCCCTTGCACACTTACTTGACGGCTTTTCCTCCTCCCTCTCTAGACTCCATGACGTCGCATCTGTCACCTGTTACCTTCGCCCTTTGTATATACGCTGCATATATACATTGATCTGTCATCTCTCCCTTGTAGTATACCTGAAGAAGACCGTTTGGTCGAAACGTTGTTCCCCTCTTTCCTCTCGCACAACTCTTTCCCTTCATATCCCTACCGCCTCAACGCCACCCTAATTCACTCTAAAAGGGCAGGGGACGAAGTGGGAGAGGGAGGGGACGGATGGAAGGAGAGAAGGAATTGGCGTGTCACGTGACCACGGAGGGGAAGGAAGGGGCACCCTAGGAGAATGGGGGGTGGCATGAGGAGGGGGATGAGGGGAAGGGGAGAGGAGAGGATGGAATTTCAGGTAAGTGGGGTGGAAGGGAGAGACA
The DNA here is from genome assembly GCA_037355805.1 of Ixodes ricinus. NCBI lineage: Eukaryota > Metazoa > Arthropoda > Arachnida > Ixodida > Ixodidae > Ixodes > Ixodes ricinus. Next base: position 5,326 of record JAZHYW010023248.1, on the reverse strand, counting down.
GGCGACCGAGGAGAAGGGAGGCCAATGGGGAGGACCAAAGCCACCTAGGGTGGAAGGCCACGGGCTGCGCGAGTTACGTCGCGCACTCGGCCTAGGCGAAGCCCAATCATGCAGTGGAGCTGGTTTAAAGGGTAATTGCAAAAAGTAAAAAACGTTTTTTTTAATAGCCCAATTGGGACAATTGGGATGTCAAAAAACAATTTTTCTGCGAGAAAAAGTTTCTTTACAGCAATATTTATTGCGTGAGACGGATTTTAGTTTGCCGCAATTTCGTCCGTTTTAAATCGCGCCTTACGACGTTGTGATTATGTGACGTCAATCGCAATAGGTTCTCATTGGCTAAGAGTTTGATTGACAGCTTAGATCTTGGTTGTTAAACCTTTGTTATATGTTGCAATTTCCTTTGAGTGGCATATTTTTACGATTAAAGAATAACCCATATGATGAGAGTTATTATTCTTTACAAAAGGTTTACAAGACGGGCACTTCCGTTTCGATTCATACCAAAACAAACAAAAGCTTCGCCATTCTTTCATGGCCGCTGAAGTCTCTGCTCCCGCCCGTCTCGCCTGCCTCGACTAATCGTCTCGCCGAAGTGATCAGTGTTTCGTTCTTGAAGTGATGTAGTGTGTGTTTAGCAGCTGTCGCAGGTATTAGTGATAGGAAGCGACGCGGGGTTTTGGCTTTCAGAACGCGGTTCTTTCGTTTTCCTTTTTGTTTGCTTATCGTGCTTTTTTTTCTTTTTGCTTGCTGCCGCGCGTGCAAATGCCGACTTTTCGGAGATGTCAGGTGAGTGACCCCGACAGCGAGTCTTCCAGGAGCCATGTCGCCCCGAAAGGAATGCCATTTGGCTGGAGGCAATCGGGCGTTCACGTAGCGACAAACGTGTCCAGTTACGTTCTCGTCATATCACTCATAAGGCCGTCGAGATTCGCACCGGGTGCACCTAACGTCCGCGACTAGACACACAAAATAAAAAAAGCACTATGCTCACTCCGTAAAAATGGTCTCAGTCCATGCATGTGTGGGCAGGTACAAAATCTTGGCCAAATTTATTCACACCGCACTATGAGCGCAACACGTCGCTGTGCAAACGCAGTCCAACAACGCGAAGCATAAAAACGGCAGATTTAGGACAACAATTCCGGAGTTGTTGTTCAAATAAAACGACGTAATTTTGTTGAAAACGCCCACAGCTTTTTACTCACGGTATGCGTCGGGAATCTTCCACATTTAAAACGGAACGAGGGAAGATTTTACTTTTAAAAACGCTCGCTGCGTCTACCCGCACCAGTTTGACTGGATCAGCGATGACAACGGGACTGAACCCCACAACAAACAATCTGCGCTCTGTGGGTGTCTACTTCCAAGCACCGCACCACACACCACGAACGTTTCAGTTCTTTGTCGCATCGCCGTGTTGCACCAAACAGAACGAGATCGCCGAAGTCAACGCAGCGCTGTCGTGAACGTTGGCTTGTGGTTGCGCACTCACGGACCCTGTGATTCCCTTCGCTCTCCAAGCACACACGACGATTACGAATGATACTTTCCGTCTTCCGGGAACATCACATGGGGCACTTCTCCGGTCTCGTCTTCGCTATGTGCTCGCAAACCGCGCAGCTTCTCGTTACAGCTCTATTCGCGTGTACCATCAAAGCCAAATAGCCGAGGTACGAGGGTAGGGGGGGGGTCAGGAGTGATAAACCGGAAGTTCGGAAGTGGCACCCCCGGTTGCCGCCATTGTTGTACGCAAAAGTGACCCCGCGTCGCGTCACCCGACCAAGAGCAGTGACGTCATTCGGTAAGATGGCAGCGCCCAGAGCTGGAGGCATGCAGGAGTTTGTTCGGTGCGCGTTAGCCGTGATGTGCAGCTGCTTTCCGACGACTTCGGGCTTCTTCGTGCTCGCGTGACGCAGGTATAATGTGAAAAGCGAAGAATGAAGACTTTATACCTTTTCGCTGCAAGATCGCTCTGCATCCATCTGGATATTAACGCCTGCTGAGACAGCATCAGCCGTATCGCCAGTACCGGTACCTCGGATTCCCGGATGTGTCTGAGGATCGATAGAACTTCGAGTGCTTTCAGCATGCAATTTTCGCATTCTCTTAGCTTTGTTTGAACGTTGGAATGTCTGAGAATCGACGCGAAATGTATGCGTCGGACGTAGGGCTTAGAGGAATTCGTTTCAGCCCTAGGGTAATTGCATAATCGCAGCCAACCTTCTAGCGAGGAAGCTCCTGCGATCTTCGTTTGAACGTCTGAGAATCGAAGCGAAAGGTATACGTCGCGTTAGGGCCTAGGAGAAGTTGTTTCAGCCCTGCGTCACAGAATAACAATAGAAAATTTTGGCGTGGAAGCTCCTGCGACCTCGAAACCTTTTGTGCTAGTCGAGGACTTTACATTCGATCGCTTTTCTTCCTTTTTTCTGTGAGTGCGAAGTGCACACTTATATTTGCAGCTGCGAGGATGATGTTTTATTGAGTGTGGGGATGAATAAATCGTTGCAGGCACCTGCTTCAAAGCTATTCGACTTTCTATGACCATGTTTGGTGTACGTATAGATTAACTGCACTTTTTTTTCGTAGGATGTATCGCAGCAATACTTTTTTTCATCGAGAGTGCATTGTATTAGTCGGTCAATTATTTACTTGTTCTAATTACCTAGACAAGATTATTCATATTTGTGTTCATCCCTTGACCGAAGAGCAGTCTTGTTGAAAAATGTTGACTACCATTCCGTTCGGTCTCTTCAATAGACTTCTTTCTAAAGTGTAGGCTGCCTACACTTCGTGACAACGTAACTTGGAAAGGGCGACCGCCACTGCCCCCTCGAGCCAATCAGAGACGGAGTGAAGGTGCGACAAATCCTGTGTATGACGAGCACTCTAGTGATATGTTGTCATGTGCCTCTCTCTAACGTGCATATTGACTCACCGACACTGTAGCCTTTGCCGTTTTCCGAATTGTGATGGAACGAATTACGGTAGCGACTACTCTAATTGCCCAAGGCCTTCATACTTTGGGCATTTGTTCAACAAGAGTGTTATGTCCGCAATCACTGTGAACTCGGCTGAGCGCCTATTGGACTCGAATGCTGCATAACCGTTCGGGAAACGGCAAAGGCTACAGTCCTCGGTGAGTCAATATGCACGTTGGAGAGAGGCATTTTTCATGATCAACATATCACTAGAGTGCTCGTCGTACCTGGAATTTGTCACACACCTAACACTCCGAATCTCTGATTAGCCTCGGAGGGGACGTGGCGGTCGCCCTTTTCCAAGTTGCGGTGATCACGTAAGTGGAAGGCCGCACTATCTCGCCAAAAAAGTCTCATTGAAGAGACCGAACGGATGGTAGTCAACATTTTTCAACGAGACTGCTCTTCGGTCAAGGGATGAACACAAATATGAATAATCTTGTCCAGATAATTAGAACAAGTAAATAATTGACCGACTAATACAATGCACTCTCGATGAAAAAAGTGTACTTGCTGCAATGCATCCTACGAAAAAAGTGCGGATAATCTATGCATTTTTAAACAGTTGTTCATATAGAAGTCACCTGCTTTGAAGCGGGTGCCTGCAACGATTTATTCCTCCCCACACTCACTAAAACGTCATCCTCGCCGCTGAAAATAAGTGCGCACTTCGCACTCACGAAAAAGGAAGAAAAGCGATTGAATGTAAAGTCCTCGATTAGCTACAAAAGGTTTCAGGTCGCAGGAGTCTTTCCGCGCCAAAATTTTCTATTGGTTATTCTGTGACGCAGGGCCTGAAACAACTGCTCCCCTAGGCCCTAACGCGACCGTGTACCAATCGCTTCGATTCTCCAGATCGTTCAAACGAAGATCGCGGAGCTCGCTCGCCGTTGAGCTGCGATTATGCAACTACCTAGGGCTGGACCGAATTCCCCCCCTAAGCCGCTACGTCCGACGCATACATTTCGCGTCGATTCTCAGACATTCCAACGTTCAAACAAAGCTAAGAGAATGCGAAAAAAATTTCATGCTGAAAGCACTTGAAGTTCTATCGATCCTCGAACACATCCGGGAATCCGCAGCACCGGCTACGGCGGTACGGCTCGATGCTGTCTCCCAGGCGTTAATATCCAGATGATCAAGAGCGATCTTGCGCAAAACGGGTACTAAAGTCGTCATTCCTTCATGTTTTCACGTTATACCTGCGTCAGCGAGCGCGAAAAAGCCCGAAGTCGTCGGAAAGCAGCTGCACATCACGGCTACCGCGCACCGAACAAACTACGCCTGCCATAGCACTCAGGCGCTGCCATCTTGCGCAGTGACGTCACTGCCCTCTTGTCGGAGAGTGACGCGACGAAGGGGTCACTTTGCGTACAATATGGCGCAACCGGTGCGCCACTTCAGGCTTCCGTTTATCGCTCACAAACATGCCGCCTCGTTGGTTTGGTTTGATGGTACACGAATAGAGCGCTGTAACGAAGAGAAAGCTGCTGCGCGCGCGCGATTTGCGGCACGCATAACGGAACCAGCGCCAGGTAGGGGGGGGGGGGGGGGGGGGGGGGGGGGGAGCATGCACGGAGGTCGGGGAGATATCACACACACACACACACACACACACACACACACACACTCTCTCTCTTTTTTTTTTTTTTTTTTTTTTTTCTCTTACGGTGGAGAGTGTGCCTGGATGATGTGTTCCTGCCCCATGGCAGCAGGGTGTGGTGTGGCCCGGTGTTCTCAGCTGGCGATATGGCAACGGCGACGCGCGCGGCAGCCATGCTCGCTGGTGTTCCCGTAACCGCTGCTGCGCGTTACCTGCGCGCTGGCAAAAACCTACACCGTGGTGGTGGTGCGTGGTGGTGTGGCGGCGGCTACGCTGGGGCGGCGTATGTGGTCTGGTGCTGCGGCACCAGCGCGCTACAGCGTTACCGCGCGGCGCTCGCCGCCGCTACACTACCGGCGCGCGGCGCTGTTGACTGCTGCTACACCGCGTGTTCCTCGGTGATGTCTGCGTGGTGAAGATGGTGCTGGAAGGCGCGCGCGTGATGTGGCGGCGGCGAAACCGCTGCGGCGCGTTTGCCGCCTGCGCCACCACTCTGCGCGCGAAAAAACTCTCTGCTGGCTTCACCCTGCGCGATACCGTACCACCACCGCCTGCGCGCATACCACCCCCCCTGCGCGCGGCGGCGAAAAGCCTGCGGAAGAACGCGCGCGCGCGTTAAGCAGGAGCGAAGAGTTACCTTTACCGCGGCGCGCGCGTTACCGATGATGCTGGTGCGTTATTCTTTGTTTGTGTGGTGTGTGGCGGCTGTGGTGCGGCGGTGTGGCGGCGTGGTGCTGCAACC
>JAZHYW010023243.1:0-14226 GCA_037355805.1 Ixodes ricinus | reverse complement strand
CAAAAAGCCCAGACTTCTCTTTCTTTGTTTCTAAACAGTCGGGTCTGCATAGGTAAGCATAGATATTGTTTCACCAATTTTTCCGTTTAACTGGGAAACCATGTTAAACCATTCCTAAAGCAGTAATTTTTTAAAGTTTTGTGTTTTATTTTAGGTGCTCTTTTCTTTGTCGACTGTCTGAGTTGCCTTTAGAAACCTATATTCTCTGTTGTTCGTTAAATTTAGCCAGGGTTTCGAGGTATGAACTTGTTTCACTCTGTTCAAATGTATCAAGGTCGTCGTCTAGCTCTTTCGTCTTTCGGAAGCCCTTCTTCGTGTATGTAAAAGCTTTGTGTGCTGGGCAATTTGGGAACTGACATTTATATTAAAATGGCAAAAAGACGGGGACAAAAAGACTAAGAAGCGTTTGTCCTGTGTATTTCTTCGTCTTTTTGTCCCGTCTTTTTGCGTTATTTTTAATATGAATTCGTGTCTGTACCTATTTAAGGTCGTGAAGCGTGGAATAAACCTTAGTGGTGCTGTTCTTGTCCCCACTATTGAGGGCTAAAATGATGTCTATACTCAACCAGCTCGCCTTAACCTTTTACTTTCAAGCTTTCTTTCAAAATAACAACCGAAAAACAAACTTCTGATCTTGCAATGAACAAAAACAACAAAGAAAACAAAAACGTCAATCCAAGGTGCCAACTGGCTGTCACTCCGATTCTTTACCCCCAGCAAAATTTATCTCGTCATCGGTATTGTTCTTACGGCCAGAGAAAGAGGACTTTTTTCCCCTTCCTCCTTGCCCTTGGCGACACACGCTGCATGGTGGACCAATTAACCTGGAAAAGGTTGACCTCTTCTCCTCTTTGTCCTCCTCGTTCCCTTTCTCCAGGAATTATATCCGTCTTCTCCGTTCTCGTTATTTTCTGCCCCCCCCCCCCTTTTTTTTTTGTTGTCATAACAGTTTAGATTGAGGCTAGTGGGGCAATCTGCGATAACCCCACCAGCCAGTCGTCCTTTTCCACCACGAGACAGCAATTTGTCACCCAACACAATACAGATGTGTGATTGGCCAAGCCGTAAGATTCCATTGTAAGCCTGAAGCCTTCTGTTTCTTTGGGGGGGGGGGGGGGATGATTCATCGTCCTGTTTCCTCATTTGAGAAAGTGATAGTTCATCCAGTTCTTCTGCGTTTGACACCAGCTTCTATTCAGTTTTTTCAGTCTTGAGCGTTCGTGTCACCAAGTGGTTCGTCTGCGCGGAGCTTGCGTCTCTGGACCGGGATGGCGGACATCGGACGTTCTTGACATCTAGAAGGACTCCACATTTTCTCCGTTGGCCCGGTAAGACCAATTATGTAAACGACTTTATTTTCAAGGGTGCATTATTTCGTGAATTTTGTGCAAGTTTCGGGAATACTTCCCGGGTACAACATGACGCCATTTAGAGTTGTGTTATATGTAGGATTCCGTGTTTTAATTTTTCTGTGTTCCCAATTTTTCAAAATTTAAAGTAATGACAAATAGTTCCGGAGAAAAACGTACTCTACAATAGAAGTCAGTGCTCCCAATTGACCTTGCGATTGGGTGTGCTAACTGTCCCACGAAAAATCCTGCAAACAAGTTTAAGAAACATTGAACTTCTGAACGCAAATCGTTGGAAGCAGCTTTTTTTACTGTTATGGTCCAAACTGGAAACCGGCACAGTGGTCTTTGTCGTGCTCCAGAAGTGCATTGACCCGTTGTACTGTACGCACTCCACCGAGATAAACGACAAACTTTTCGTAATATTCGTCTTTCTGATTTTTTTTCCATTATGACCTCCAAATTGGATATGTCATTCAGACATATTAGATTTTACGATAATTTTACCGGCGAGTGTTTTTCAAAATTCTCCCTATCCAAGAAACACACGACCCCAAAGACAACAATCTGTTTTCGAGCCCACACACTGAGTTTGAGGCCACGCTCTCACCGGCGTCCCTGCTATCCCTAACCAAGTGAGCTGTGATTTTGATAGGCGCAGCCTGCGTAGGCGCAGTTTCAGACACTGCTGGCGGCTATATTCTTGTCTTTCCAGCTGTGTTTTGTGTGTCATGGTGTATGTATTTTCTCGAGGACATTGAAGAAGCATTGTACCACATTTGAAAAAAAAAAGCAAAACAAAGATGTAATCTAATTTTTTTAGTACGCGCGCGACAGAACGAATGCGACTAGAATGATAGTTGTCGTTGTTTTTTTACGTTAAGTTTTGACGGCGCCGCCCGATTAACCGAGCTTTCAAACGACATAGAGCTTTGCTGTGGAAAATAGTTTACAACAGAAGATAGCCGAAAGGCGTGCATTTTTAACGCTTAGAAGTAACGTGTTTGGGCGATTCCACGAGAGATCGAACCTGCAGGTCCACTCAACATTTTTATTATTTTTGTTTTTTATATGTGATGTACACACAAATGAATCGCACGAAACTGACCTTTTTTTATTAAAAACAAATTTTCACTAGGAGACTTTTTTTTCAATGTTGCGCGACGGTTTTGCTTTTACCGCGGACTACATTAATTGCCACCTTTGCGCTCCTGTGGAAGGCAGGCCAAGAGTGGGAGGCCAAAAATGTTTCCTGTATCATGTAACACACCAAGTTAAGTCAACGCAGGAATTATTATGTGCTTGATGAAATAAAAAATATAAAATATTCGTAACTTTAAACCAGGTGCAACATATACACTAACTTTCAGGCCTCCTACCTCAATGTGTATGGCATTAGCGAGTTTGAACACTACACATAACATCGGCCAGGGCATCTAAATTATTCCTGCAAAATATGAACTTCCAATAAAAAGAGAAACATAGAAAAACTTTTTTGAAAAAGCACTATTTCAAGATAATATTCATTATGAAAAATAGAAGAAAACAAACGGTCTCGATTTTATTAATACTCTGGGGTACAACTCTTCTTAGGCCAGGCAGAAAAAACAAACGTACAAAAACATGTTGCACCATTTGCTTGGTACAAAAGTTCTAAGCAGTCAAAGTGGCGGTAGCGAAGCGTCTTGACTCCGGCGTTTTTTGCAGCACCACATCGCTGGCATCTTTTTGTTTCTTTATCTTTTAAGAAAAAGTAGAATTTTTTTTTGCAGCAAGCTGTAATAAAAATATCTTTCCCAATTTTTTTTTTTGTGGTTGTTTACGGGCAGTCATGAAAGTTTACGCTCCTTGATCGCGTTTGGACTTCGCATGTCTCGTTTATTAAAACCTTAGGGAATAAAAGAACAACGCCTCGGGTACAAGGCTACGGGGCGCTTATGTTACGGCGGAGCCACGGCGGAGGTTTATTTACGTTTGCCACGCGGTATACGTGGTGCGCTGTCGCTGTCAGGAGCTGGTAAGATATTTGAGCTCACGTTTACCGCGGAGCCAACGTACACATCCCCCTTGGCTCCACCGTAACTTAAGCGCCCCATACCCTTGTACCCGTGGCGTCGTGCCTTTATTCTCTACAGTTTTAATAAACGACAATCGAGCAGTCTTCAGCCTAACTCCGGCACGAACAGTTGTCCATGCGCTTCTTTCCTTATGTCTAAAAACGTAACAGCGACCTAGATTTGACGGCTCATCAACGCCTCCCCTTGAAGAATATTTGGATAATCCACAACTCTGAGTGCATCAAGGTGGATTACTGCGACAGTTCAGCTAGACTCTTTTCGAATGCGCGGTGGCCGAGCTGTTGTCGGCGCGTCAGTGATGTCATCTGGACATTTGTGTGTTTGTGCGTGTATGCCCAGGAAAGGCACAGATGCAGAGCTTCACTGCACGTGAACTTTGACTCTGCCTGGTTCGTGGTCACTGGCGTTGGCCGTCAGCGAGAGATCTCCTCGGTCGCAACAGCATTGCGAAACCTTCGGGCTTCAGTTGGTTTGGCGGCGCAGACGAAGCAGCGGGAGAAGCGACAGACGTCGCCGTTGTGCACTCAATGCACGCAGCACATAGCTCACTCGGAGTTTTTTGCGCCCATTACCTCCGCGTTCACAAGAATAAGACACCTTCCAACAGAAGTTTTCACAGTGTCAAGCTTATAGATGTTGATTCACTGCGGAAGCTGCATGTTACCAGGATCTGGTAATTTGCAGGATACAGACTAGAGGTCTGCCAGCACTGCTTTGGTCATTTTTCAAAAAATGTATTGCGTGACTTTTTGACCTTTCTTCGCCAGCCATCTTATAATAAAAAAAGAACGGATTTGCTAGCAATTTCCCGAAACTAGCGAGCCGCGGCTCGAGCGTGCCAAGTTTTAAAAACGGTTCTCTAAAAATTCCAGATGCTTCCGTTTCTTCTTTTTTTACTTTTTTATAGTTCAGTACGCCGGCCAAGGTCATACCTTGTGCCACAAGATATTATCAGCACCTTCAGATAGCACGAAGGCCCCTGTATATCTCGCTGTTTGACGCGTATGAGAAAGGCGGGCGCGAGCGTACCTGATTGCCGGCCGCGAACCTTGCTGCTGGCCGGTGACGTCACGTTTGGATGGCGGGGAAAACTGAGGAGAGCGGTGTATTGGATTCGGCAGCGAACAAAATATGACTTCTTTATTTAACTAGACTGAATCTGGAGGAACGAGACAGCATTTCGGTATCAGGAAGTCATCCCATTCAGATGATGCCTTTGGATAAGGTAGCTCAAAAAAATCGGCGGAGTTCCCCTTTAACGGCGCCATTTTCACAACAAAGTGACCCAGGAAAGCATGCCGATCGCGACGTGTTTGAGAAAAGGACTTCGTGTCGTTCATCGAATTTCGTTTCGCCGATTTTTGAAGTATTAGAGGACATTTTAGGTGTTTACTCTCGCTTCTGGGCTGATTCACGCTGCTGTCGATCGTTCAGAAGTTGACGAAAATTCCCTCTATCTAGATGTAGGAAAAACGGGAGTGTGCGAAAAGTGCAGGAACATTCGAGTTCTGTGCAAAAATATCACCCAGCAATTCGTTCAAAAAATGTGGATTGTTTTATTATGTCTGTCCTAAAATTTATGGTATTTACGGATATAACGGTATAGGGGCCAATACGTCCCCATACCATTGTATGCAGCCATTTGACCTCGTTGTTTCACAAAACAAACAAGTCCAACTGTTTATTATGGACACAAAGTCTCTGAAACCGATTACAAAGTCATATAAAACAAGACCTCCGCTCGGGTCGTTAGAAAGGAATACGACTTGGGCACAGAACAATATTTTTTTTTGTTTCTCTTCGTGGCTTTTCGGCTAAAGAGTCGCTTGCGCCCTTCTCTCCCTGTGTGTCACGGCCCCGGTTGACAAACCTGAAGAACATATTCGCAGGTCTTTGTGCTTAAAACTAGAGGTAGGTCACTTACTTCCTTCACAACTTCGAAGAAGGTAGAGAGTGTATTATGATGTCGCGCTTGGTTATTATCTGTAATCTTGATTCGTGATTATGAACAACACGTGTTAAGAGCGAATTTGTTTTTGATGGGAACATTCGTGTCCATACTAATGAGACATGACTGGAATGTTTTCCCTAAAGTAGACAATACCATCAAACAGAGAAACATGACATGGAACATTGAGACGGAGTACGCTAGGGGCTTTAGGTACGGTAGGGTTATTCGATCTTGAGGGCTGAGGCGTGGGCTTCGCGGAACCTCATTTGAGAACCACTGGTCTGCATATTCTCTCACCAGTAGTTTAAGAAATGGTGGACTCGCTCACGGCGTGCAGCTCTTTTTCGCTGCTTAGCCCGCACGTCATTGTTGGCGTTGGGGAAAAGTTCCGCCCTGTGGACTCCGCTGACTTCACACAACATGAAGTGCTAGATTTAGCTCTTACAAGAACTTATGCGGAAAGCAAGTCGTCTGCTTCTTCTGGAGGAGTTGCGGTGACGTCAGAACGACGCCGAGCTCTGATTGGTTCTGATTGAGAGGATAGCGGGTAGACCTCAATTCTACATTCCTTGAGGTCTACCCACTATTTGTTTTTTCAACCAGCAAATAAGAGCTCGGTGTTCTGACATAATCGCTAGCTCTGTACAGGACGCAGATGAATTTGGCCTCCGCATTAAAAAGTAAAACGTGGGCGCGTCACGTGAGTCTAGTACAAGATCAAGTACCAAGTCTTGGCCTCCTTATTTTTAATATAGGTTTAATTGGTCATTACTTTTATGGCGTGGTGCTTTGAAGAAAAAAAAGAACAGGCTTTTTCAGTACAAAGGAGTAAAATAGGGGTAGGACTTTGGAGCGCTCTGTTGTCCCAGTCGATCAACAATGTCCGTGTTGTTGCAACATGGCGGCTGTGTGACTTTATCATAAAATTCCTTTATCTCTCACAAGCATGTCGCGTTGCCCGGCTCAAGCTCGCTGCAAAGCCGTCAAGCGCACGCTTCGAGGCACGGGTTCCGATCACAATTTTAAAAGCGTCGATTGTAGCAAAACCGGGAGTTTTGTTTCACCCTTTCTTTTTTCTCGTTTTCTTCTTTTCAGAACGACGCAGAATAGTTTGTCCTTTATTTACAGTGTATTAACTCTCGCCTGCTTGCACGTCGCGTTTGAGACGCAATCTGCCCAGTTGACCGAACACGCTCTAGAATTACGGAAATGCGTTTGCATCTCCAGCTGGGGTATCTCTAATATCAGTTGTGAGGAATATAATCCAACAAAGTAAGCCAATCTGAACGTGGGCGCTACAGGTTTCGGTTGCTCAGGACGAGGGCTGTCATCTTGGATTTGCCTCGCGATGTACCGACGAATGTAATCGCCCCTTCGTTTACGCGGGGTCGAATTGCTCGAAGTTGCGAAAATGTCCTCCGTAACAAAACAAAAGAACAAAAGTATAATTTTTGAATTTCTTTTGGATAACCTGGAATCATCCGGTTACTGATCTCAAAGCTGATTAGCTTCGGACATAAGCGGCCGCTAGATTACTTGATGCGATCTGGGTTGTTTGGGCTGTAGTTTGGGGTTCGCTTTCTTGTTTGGTGCATCTAAAACTTGGTAATTTACCTGGTCAGCGTTTTTACTTGGTTTTACTGTGAGCTAATAAGCTTGTTTTTACTTGATCAAAAAAAAACGGGAATAGTTTGCGTTTGTCAATGCCCTTGCCCAATTCTTTTTTTTTTCGTCCCGAAATGTGTGTAATATTTTGTGCCTGCATAATAACCGCGGAGACGTGACAAGCACTGAAAGCATGACAGTGATAAATCTTAATTTAGCTATTTCGTGAGTGCGGAAATTGCCTCGTCACTTTTAGTGTCACATCATTAAAAGTCATTTTAATTTCGGGCAGTGCGATTTCTCGTTGCTTTTATGTAATTTGCCAACTCCGTCGTAAGAGACTACCCTGAGATTGGCTGTAGAGAGAAATGATTAATGAGTCATTGTCTAGCAGTTACCTGTATCAACCATTGTAGCTCAAGAGAAATGAGTTATTGTCTAGCAGTTACCTGTATCGACCATTGTAGCTCTAGCCGTGCGTGTTGGAAATGGTAAAAGATAAAGCAGCTCAGAACACAAGGACCGCCTAAAGATTGCTCTTAGGTCCTTCGTGCCGTTTTTCATCATTCGCTGCTAGCACCATGTCGGCGAACCAAACCCAACGAAGCACCGTTGCACTATTCGTGTTTACCCCATGTTTCTGAGAGGCCCGAACGTCACCAACACATTCAAAAACGTTTCCTCCTCTTTCTCCCAGTCGCAAGATGGCGGCCGTATCAGAGCCCGAGCGGTGCCTGGAGATTCAGCGGGACCTTAACCGCATCCTGCTCTCACCCAACAGCCTGGCATTATCGAATCCGCTCTTACACGCCAAGGCTGGTTTCGGTGCTCCTTTCCCTTTCACGGCGCTCGGCAAGAGCTCCGCTGCTGAGTCGGACCACGTGACCAGTCCGCCGCGGCGACAGCAGAAGCCGCCGGCACGCCGAGTTCCCAAGCGGAGCCCGCCGCCCGCATGGAGGGACCTACGGGAGAACCAAGACGCGGGGGGACCGGAAGGTCAGCTGCTCCCAACCCCAAGTTCCGCGGGACCGCAAGCGGATCTCCCGGCGTCCGCGTCGCCCACGATGCTGAAGCCAGACCATAAGCCGCGGCAGGAACACCGACTTCTCGTGCCGTCGCACCGCGCCCTCAACAACAGCGCCAACGCGGGGAATGAGACACAGAGGTTCGAGGGGAGCGACGGCGTCCCTATGATGCCGGGGGCACTAGGTCTCCACCGGAACCAGGACGTGATGTTCCAGCAAGACCTGGAAAGGCGTCTGCTGGAGAGGCCCGAGGCCCTGCAGGGCGTGCCAGCATCATTCCTTGGTAAGGCGATGAGGGGATGCTTCCGGTGTGAAACTCTGTCTGTCAAGAGGCCATCACTAGAGGCCGGTTCATGCACTTGTGACTGCTTATGACAACCGAGACACAAGACCAGTTTTTAAGCCTCTTGCAACGACAAAGGACCGGATGCGCTGCTGCGGAGCAGGTTGTAAGCCGTCGCAAAAGGCATAAAACCTGATCTTGTCTCTCTCCGTTTTACTCGATTGCTGTGTGAATGAGCCTTTAATTTAGTCTCGCACACACACTTGCAACTGCGTAGAGCGGAGAGAGACAAGACCGGTTTTAAGCCTCTTGTGACTGCTTATGGCAGGCTGTGCTGCTGCGCTTCTGATCGTACGAGCAGTCACGAGAGGCTTAAATGCCGGTTTTCGGCTTCGCTGGTCGTAAGCAGTCGCAACGTGTGAGCCGGCCTCTACCATTGTGTGCCTTTATACCCCGTGAAATCTCCTACGACGCAAATAATGTTCCTTAATGGGCCTGTTCGCACAGACCACTACGGCACCAACCTTTCTACTGTGCAATGCATGGTTTTTGCAGGAGTGTGTATTCCAAGATATGTAACACTTCCACCGCGAGGCTAGTTTATGACATCAATATTGACGGTTGTTCATGACCTGAGTGGCACGAGTTTCATAATTTTAATCTGAATGATGCTGGGAATTTTAGGGTTAACAGCGCAATATCAGTCACACACATCAACACACAAAAGGACAACCATACCTTTTGTGTGTCGGTATGTGTGATTGATCTTGCGCTGTTAACTTTACAATATGAATCACATCCTCGCCCAAGTTTCCATTCTATCAAGATGCTGGAAAGATCACTCATTTGCTACTTTCTGAAGCCTCCAACTTCATATTTTGAAAGTTGTTATTCACTGTGCTCTATAGGGCATATTCACTGGATGGCATATTTGAGGGCGATGTTTAAAGTGCATGCTCAGAACGAACTCACATTAGCATGCTAAGATGGCATTCTTAATAGTCCGGAAGCTCGCCGTCGGCACGCGCTCGGCAGCCACGCACAGAGATATGGCCGCCAGTGAATACTTCCTGTTGGGTTATAAGTCTAAACTATCGAAAGTGCCTGACAAATGTCGTTCCCTGGCTCCTGATTCAGGCAGTAGAAATCTCAAGAACCCGATCCGCCTTGCTGAGGAATCAACTGGGAGAATATCCCTGAACATTTTTAAAGGCCAAAGCGTGCGGCCTCTAAAGAAGGTAAGTGTCTTTCTCCCACTTGTATTGCCTTTTGGTAGACGGAAGTGACGTCATATAAACGGGGTTCATGTTTTTATGTCACTCGAAAAGTTTGCAGTTGTCTTGTTTTTTTATATAATGTATTTCGACTGAACATCACGTCAGAAGGGTTGTGCTTCTTGACGGTGAAGCAGCTCAATGCAATGTCTTCCCATTGCTGTCAAAATTATTTTTTACAGTCCTAAAGAAATAAAAAGTGGTAAAAATAAATGTGCGAGAACCGCTATAAAGTGCTGAAGGCACGGAAAAAGCACGCACTTAGGCAGAGACATGACTGAGTGGGACTTAGCCTCATTGCCCGAAGGCGTGTGGCGAACTTGTATTGCCGGACTCTCGAACCAGTATTATTTAAAAATTGCCCAAGTTTAATCACGCAGACCAAGGCTGTGGAGCACAGAGAGCGTTGAGATTCGCGTCCCATCAATTTCCCATCTAAATTTAACGGGCAAAATTGACCTAACGTGACTGAATATCACGTGACTTGGGGTCACGTGACGTGGGATCATGCGACATTAGTTTCTCTGCTACAATTCCCCGGGAGATTGAGAGGTCAGTGACATTTGTTTCCTTGCCTTCTTTAGCATAAAAATGGCATTACGTAACGTGGTAGCACGACTTCCATTTACCCGTTAAAGGGGAAATTTATTTGGGGAAGTTGACGTGACGTAGCTTAAAGTCACAGGAAGTGGTCAGTTGACGTTAACTTCTAAGTTAAATATAGGGAGAAAATTTAGATCACGCGACAATAGTTTTCCCGCTAAATGTAACGGAGCAATCGACATGACGGCTTTCGCTAAAGCATATCCTGTCTTAAAACGGCAAATGGCGTCTCGCGGCCATCCTGTGCAGAGGTCCAAGCGGTTTCCGAGGGCCATCTTCTACTGCCACTTGTGCCACCAGCACTTCGACGACAACTGGTACGTCGAGAAACACCTGGACCAGGAGCAGCACCGACTCAGGCTATTGGTAAGCGCCTAAACATTTTACGTTTTTGAGCATCACATAGTGTGTCGCTCGTCGTGGCAACGGTTGTGCAAGCGCTTGATAGCATGTCGCTGCACTTTGTAGATACGTACGCCAATAATAGGTGAGCAGGAAAGGGGGGCGGGCGTTTAGCTCCAGTTTTGGCGAACCGGCGCAAAAGACTGGAGCATAACGCTGCAAAGAGCAAACGCTTACATCGCTGGTCCAGATAGCAAGACAGAAGAGCGTAGGAAGAAGAAAGCACACGAAAGGTTAGGTGTGTTCGTTTGGCCGCGACGAGCTGAGGTCGTTCGAGCGGTCGTCAACTTCAGTTCAATTTGTACAGGGTGCCCCCAAAGAAATATGTGATGTTTTGTCTTCGCCGCAAAAATGAACTGCATCACCAAACGCTCACTTTTCTCCCAAATGTAGCGCTACCGGTTCGAACCAAATTTGCAATTTTCGGAAGAAACCATTGTCTTATTCAAAAGTTACGATTGATTTTTTAAAGATTTCGATTCCCACCGCTTTGCAGGTGAGCGAGATGCGGATGGACGTAATGAACATCCCGCACCCGGTGAAAGTCCAGGTCAAGGCCATCGACTCGCTGCTCAGAACTGTGAGCACATACGGGCTGACCAAGGAGGAGGTGGAGCTGAGAAAAGCATTTGCCGAGAAGCTGGAGGCCTCCCTTCGAGAAACCCTGCCCGGTGAGAACCGTAGCTGCGGTGCGCGAAACTCTTTCCTGACTGCGCCCACAGGGCGTCGATCACCCGTGATCGATAAGTGCGGAGGCTTATTTCAAAGCTTCTGTAGAGCTATCATGCTCCCCGCACCATCTCGTAATTTGAAGACTGCAAATTTTGTTTCTGTGCTTCTCTTTCTGCGGGGCAGTGATTTTTAAGCAACGCGTGAAGCCCACACCACGTCGTCGATTGTGGCTGCCGTAATCACTTCCACAGGTCTGGCACGCGCAAGCACGGCAGTTCTTGCGAAACATTTGTCGCTTTATCACGACTCGGATAGCAGCAGTGGGTCTGTCTATGAAGCCCGATGGTCATATTTTGGTTCTCATGACCCTTGCTTCAGCTCCATTGAGGAACTGCTCAGCCCAATGGTATGTCAGTGACGAGGGTTGACTTGATTTTTGATTGATCAAATTGTTTTCATTTTTTTTTGCTATTTTGTTGTGAAAATGTGAAAGTTTCATATAATTTAGATTTGTTTTTGCGCTTTTTCCTTTTGGGCTATCGACATATCTTCACTTTGCTGGTTCCCAATGTTTGAAAAACTATTGCATATGTCGAATTAAAACCTACATTGACATTTGCATTATCCAAATTCCCTTTATTTAGCTTTAGTTTTACGTGTGATATCATCTTGTAAACCACATAGTTTCCCCAGCGAATAGACGCAACGAAAAGCCACAAAAGACACATTTTTTCCATGGTCAGGAAAGTGTTAACATGGAACTCTTAGCTGTGAACGGTCTCCTGACTTTTGGCTGTTTATTGTAGAATAATTGTGAGTCATAGAGTCGATGGGTATTGGATTAAAACATGCCCGTGAGAGAAAACGTTGTCGTCGTGTAGGCACCAACCGTCTCACCCTGGGTGCTAGGATGGAACGCATTCGACGATTTCCGCGTGAAAAAGAAGTGTCACGCGGAAGAGAATGTCATCGGAGGTTCCAGTCAATCACAACGCGGCATCATTTAAATGTCGCACGAGCTCATGCTGTCCATTCGCATCGTGTCGCGCGACCGTCCGCGCAATTTTTTCGGTTGACCCTCCGTGTTCATTATGCAGACATCCAGCTGACCCTCCACGGACCCTCGATCAACGGTTTCGGCCTGTTCAACAGCGAAGTGAACCTGGACCTGTCATCGACAGGAAGAACTGAGGTGGCCGAGCTCCTCGTGGAAATTTCGGACAAGATCACCCAAGACGAGGGTGAGTTCCGTTCTGATCTCTGCATCCCTTTGCTTCCAGCACGGAATGCGCTCGAGGGCTGGTGTCCCCGTGGAAAGCGTGACGAAACGCCGTGAAAACCGTTATAAATTGCCCAACGTACACTTCAGAGCACAATCTTTACAGAAGAGCGGTAAATTGTGAAACGTGCCCCAATGGGAATCGAACCCACCACCCCACGATTGTGAGGTCGAAATCCTGCTGCCGCGCCATTGGGTGGGTAGACGCAAAGCTGGCTGGCTCTGTCTCTATCACGGTGGTCTCTGTTAACCGTTCGAATGCCAGACACCGGTGTTCACATTTGGCGTTCGTGCTTAAACAGTATGGGAAGAAACGTGAAATCAAAAATCTGCCCATCGTCACATAAAAAACTACGGAACTTGGAATAATATTACGTGGTATACAGGGTGTGCCATCACAGGGGGAGAGAAATACTTCCGGTTCTCCTGTGTATTGCCTTGTGTTTGGGTGGGTGCGCGACAACTCTTGGTTCACTTGCGAGCAATCCTGTGCGAGCAACGCTTTAGAATTGCCCCAATGTCACGCTTTTAAGTTGCCGATGCGTACCGGCGCAATCAAAATGCCACGAGTGAAATTATGTAGATTATCTCGAGACGAGGGATGCCGCCAAGTCTGGGTGATCGCAGGACGACCGCATTGGCAGACGGTGCTAGCTACTTCGGTGTGCTGCCGACAGATGGCCAAACGCGAGAAAGCGGCTGCTCAACCGATCATCTCCGTACAACGATGGGCCAGTACGGCGCATACAAATGTAATGTGCATGATGCCCTGGGAGAGAAACCTGAATACTATACCTAATTTATGCATAGACGAGAAATTAATCCCGTGGTAGAAGACACCAACAGTCGGAGACGCATTCTAGACACCGCACCCAAACGGGCAGTGCCCATGTGAGGGCTTCTAAACCGGCTCTCTTTCTGTGTTTCCACATCCAGACAACTTCTCGTCCCCGGAACGCGACTTCCTGGCGGAAGTACCCAGATTTCGCTTCGTGGACGGTCCGACGAACCTCACGTGCGAGATCAGCCTGAACAGCCCCAACTCCATCAAGACCTCGAGACTGTTGGCGGACTACGCCTCTCTAGATCCCAGGGTGCAGTCGCTCGGCGTCATTTTCCGCTACTGGGCACAGGTGAGTGAACGACGGGTCCGAATCTTTACCCCTTGGACAGTCGTCCACGCGAATTCCAAGCTCGCAGGACGTGCTACAAGTGACGACTGAAGCTTAGGCTTCGGTCTTGACACATAGTACCTTCTAGCACTACATGTCCCAGAAATGGAGCGCAAGTTTTCCTGCATCTTTTGCAAGGGTTTTAGTGTCGTCAGAACGCCGAGCTCTCATTGGATCTGGTAGGGAGATAGAGGGCAGTCCTCAAGGCAGCCACTATCCTCATAGCCCCGCCGCCATCTCGAGCTTCCTGCCCCTTTGACAGCGCTTCAGTGTCTCGTGCAGCTCAAGCACTAGCGAAAGCATGACAGAAGCCAAAGCATCGCGGAAGGCATGGAGTGCGTGCTGGAGGCTGGGCATTCGAAAGACGCGCCTTGCCGTCTTTCGTGAGGAAAAGGAGAAGGTGAGAGCGGGACGCCGGAACACCGAGCCCCTACCGGAATGATTATTGGGCAGACGCAAAGCTAGCTGTCTTTGTCTCTGCTCGGTCTTTTAACGCGTTGGAACGGAAACGCCAGACGCCGGCGTTCGAACGT
>JAZHYW010023241.1:0-19070 GCA_037355805.1 Ixodes ricinus | reverse complement strand
CTGAGACTGCGCCTTCAGGTACCTCTTTGCTCCTAGCAAATTCGTTTTGTTTAAAAAACACTCTTTCTAACATTCGAAGAACACTACAACCGTCAGAATTTTTCTGTTCTTTAAACAAGCAGTATAAATCAATAAAATCCTGTGTTCATCTTTTATACAAACGTTCGCTTTGAGAAGGCCTGAGCAGCCAGCGTATTTCTTCTTCGCAAAGCTTTTTTTAAAAGCTTTACTTCCAAAGAAAATATAAAAATATTAACGTGAAATTGTATATAATATTTTGAAGGATCAGTAACAATCAATAAAAATATAGATATAATGTGTGTTCTTATAAATGCATGCTTTTGAATTAGACGGCGAAAAGAGCAAACGAAAAAACACTATTTTTGAGAATGCTCCTGCCATGGATCCTTGCTTCTTACTAACGTTTCGGTTAAATCACTCTTCTAAATATACTTTGTAAAACTACAATCTTCGATTAGCTTGCGTTTTATTTCTGTAGGAGCAACACCAGTCGATTAAAACTCGTGCTTACGCTTGAGACAACGAATTTTCAAACATTAGCATGTCAAAAGAACAATCTAAAAAGTCGTAACTTTCGCCCACAATGTGCGAAGGGACGAAAGCGATAGATGAAGCAAGATCGCGCAATGCGGGTGGAATGATGCCGTCAAGTAACTGAGGACAGAGGTGCGACGTATCTGAGGATGGAGTTGCGACGTGGTTAATTCTCATAGCCGTCGTGGTTGGCGTAGTGAATGCCACTGACGACCGCCACGAGTGCTCGAGTGATCCGTGAAGAAAGTGGGTAAGCACGGTGGAAGTTTCTCAAACCATCCAACATTACGCGTAGCAACTGGATACTGACAAAATAGGATTTCGCATAACGCGAGGAATGTTTGGAAACAACTGCTTGAATCAGACGACACAAAGATGTTCCCTTCGTCATGCCATTTTTGCCGGGACGTCAGGGCTGCCCTCTTCGCTCTCTTCGCGCGGGACGGCCGACGGGAAGTACCGACTTCCGTCTCCTCGCGCCATGAGAAGGAAAAAAATGGTTTTACTCTTCGCGCGTGCGGCGACGACAGCCCACGAGGTCGAAATCTCCGGAAAGTGTTACCCGTAAAGCTATCGCCTTAAATGAAAGCAAGACTCAAAAATATATCTGCAGCTTACTTTTACTTGGTAGAGTTTTGTTTAGAACCCTTACAACAATAACGAAAAACTGAAATTTGCAACAAAGGCTGGACAACAAAGATGAGCAGGAACTTTTCTGTAAACAGTATACCTGTGTTTGAGTTTGATAGAGCAGTTTCTCTCGAACAAAGAAGACACAGGAGCAGACACGAAGGAGTTGAAGCTAAACAAAACATAGCCTTTATTTCACACTACAATCAACAATCAGTTTGTTCCATATTCTGTGAACACTACAGGGTTCTTTTCCAACCCCCTCAGTCCCTGTTTCTGAAATAACGTGACCTAGCAACTCGTAGTTTTCGACAGAATGGGTTAATTGAGTCACTCTCTGCTTGGGGGGGGGGGGGGGAGGAGGGATTGAGATCGGTATGGGGGGTCATCCAGGAAGCCTAAGGAAGGTGTGCTGCCACTGCACGCTCCTGGTCGTTCCAGTGGTGCTCGTCCAGACAGCATTCCGCGAACGTCGCCGTCAAGGGTCGGGTCCGGGTTAAAGTCCGGACCAAGTCACCGGCCGATTGCCCGGCGTGGCGGTCACTACCCCATCAACATGCGTCTCTCGTCACCCGATTCCCGTGCAAGGATCTTACGCAATCTTAGTCTTTCCAGTTACCCCACCAATGTTTCCGTGGCCACGGTGCCTCGGTCAGCCTGGCAGCATTCTTTTCAACGCGGTTGATCTCTCGTCGGAGCCCGCCGTCTGCCTCTGCTGCTCGTGCAGGCCCTCAGTAGGCCGGCGTCCTCACAGAGGGGCACCCGTAATCTCCACCCGCCGCCATTGCCATTGTCTACGGTCGGGTCCCACACGAAGCACTCAGACACCAAAGGCGCCGACATCTCGTCCTCACCATGGCAGCGGCCGGCGTCAAGCCATTAGACCCTGAATGTCGAATTGTCAAATTGAAGTCAACTCAACTTCACAGAAAAATAACTCTGGCGGGCTTCCAGACAAAAGCTACCATATTGTAACTTGACGGGGTCTGGAGGCCCTGAAAGCTAAAACCCTAAAGCGTAGCAATCTGGCTGAAAAGTGTTATACATTAAAAAGACTCGTTATACAACATATAGAGTTTCTCTTACAAACCTAGGCATGTACTTAAGTAACAATAAACAGAGTAAACGAAGTGAGAGCGCAGAAACGTTCGGCAGCAAGCATATTTTGCAAAAGCGAGAAAAAGAAAAATGTCATACAGAGACATCCGCGTTAGATAAAACACTGATACAATTCAGCTCTAGTCAGAGAGTATACATCTATGTTTTCAGGCCCCGGTGCCGGATTGTCAAACCGACGTCAACTCAACTCCACATTAAAACAAAAAGTGACCGCAAAATTAATTTTGTATTTTGAGGGATGCCATGAAACTGCTTTCAAACTGCCTAGACGTAAAATTTCCTCTAAACGTTTTGTTTAGTTAAGATTCCAGTTCCTTGTTAGTAGTGAACCAACTCAACACGTTGGGCTTAATCAAACAGATAGTCAAAGTGTGTGTGGAATATTTTGCAAAATAAGCCGCCATTCTAAGACACACGCACATAAAAAACAACACACATAAAAGAGTACACACAATGTCACTTCAAAATTCGCATGTTTCTTTTTTTAATACTTGGCCGCATTCTTAGTATTGTAGCACGTGTAAGAGATCATCGACAGGTTAAACAGTTCTGACATGTTCGCGAGCTTTATAGTTCCTGTTTGGTTTGACAAGACCATAGTGGTTGGGGAAAACCTTGTATCTCTTTGCTTGCTGTTTTATTCCTCCTGTTTTGTTTCTGCCCAGCTTCTGTGTGGTACGTCCCAAAAAACCGGAAATTGTTCAAACTCAAATCCTATCTGAGCAACGTGAAGGACATCAACAATCTCAATATACGCGGTCGAGGGAACAGCGTCTTCAAAATAAGGTTTAGCCCCATTCCACATCTTTCCCTAAGCCGATCGTATTTAAACTGTTTATCCAGAAGCCACTTACACGGGAGGCTTGTGTGTTTGCAGATGATACACGCTTGCTGCGAGACATTTCTAAGCCGCTGCGTAAAGGCCTCGGTGTGCTTTCCTCTTATTGTTCGGTTCACTGCTCGGCTTCATAAAAAAGGTGTTACTATATCGCTACTTCAATCTGTTTACTTGTTGAACCAGCTTAAGCTTATTATTATTTTATTTTTTAACACGAAATATGTGATTGTTCTGCTTCCAAGAGGATTTTATATTGTAAATGTGCCGTGGACGTCACATTTAGCTAGCTTATCTTATCAAATAATTTAGTTTTTCGACAATAGCTCTACGCGTCCACGAATTCTCCTCGAAGAGGGACGGGGTCTCGTTTGTATGCTTCAGGCCGAACGGAAGCATGCAAAATACCTAAAGCAAACATTTTTCTTTTTGTCGTCGTTTTGCTGAGAGATATTATGCCCAGGGAACATGCTGCGATATTAGATGTTTCATGAGCAGTTCGCACTTATCTACGTTAAATAATAACCCATTTTGTGTTGTGAGACGGTGTCTAAATATGTCCCGTGAAGACCAAATTGATCTAACCCAAATACACGACGCACCAAAGGGGAGGTTGTGCCGCCTATTTGTGTTTTGAAAATAGCAACGAACAAATTTGTCTCAAAATAATGTTACAAGTAAAAGCCCTAATGCTGCTCACAGACCAACATAGAGCTATGCCTTGTTTTTGTTGTTGTTGTTGTTCCCGTGTGAAAAGAAACACGTTGTCGACGGTTGGGACCTTTGATTTGATAAAAGTATAAAATGAAAACAAACAAAAAAGATTTTGAGTTTGCTCTTGTTTCTTGTTTTGTCCAATAAAATGCTCTAATGTTCAAGAGAAAAACGTTTACTATCAATATATATGAAAAAATTCACACCCCACAATCCCACGGAAAAAATGAATTGCTCATTTGTATCATTTGAAACTTACGTAAAAAAAATTACATCGATGTTAAAAAAGTGATAGCCATTTACAACTCCCTGTAACGTCGAATGAGAGCGCAGCTCTTGAGGAGGAGGAGAGAAGGGTACTGAGGGAAGGATATACCCTCCTCCTCCTCCTTCTCCTCATCTCCCTAATTCTTCGGTCCACGTGACCTCGGGGAGGGGGAGGGGAGAGTCACGTGACCTGCGAGGGGAGGACAGTCACGTGACTTGGGGGAGGGGGCCGGGTCCTGTGACTTCGGGGAGGAGGGTCACGTGACCGCCACCCTCCCCCCCCCCCCAAAGTCACGTGACCTCGTGGGGGGGGAGCTCGCGCGGTGCATTATGGGACATTTTCCATAATGCACCGCGTGGTTACGCCAACGGCGACGCCGACGCCGCTCAAGCCGAAAACGGGCACCTAAGAGCTGAGCTCTAAAAAAAGAACTGCCACCTAGCCATATATTTGTGGTACAGTAAACTGTCGGAGGTTGCGAAACTGATATTTTAGATTCATGTAATGTAATTGAAAATTATTTTGCGCTCAGGGTCAGCTATTCATAAAAAAGATTCGGACGTC
The DNA here is from genome assembly GCA_037355805.1 of Ixodes ricinus. Lineage (NCBI taxonomy): Eukaryota > Metazoa > Arthropoda > Arachnida > Ixodida > Ixodidae > Ixodes > Ixodes ricinus. The sequence continues at coordinate 14,385 of JAZHYW010023241.1, read as the reverse complement.
TTCCGCTATAGGTGCCATCTTTATGGTGAAAAGGTTAATGTTTTTAAAATAATTTATAATATAGAGCGAAACACAAAGGAGCATTAATAAACAATAATAATAAATGTAAGTTACCTAGTCCATCCAGCACCCCTTTCAACGACTGCCAAATTTATTTCTGCGCTCAGGGTCAGCTATGCATAAAAAATATTCGCACGTCTTCCGCTATAGGTGCCATCTTTATGGTGAAAAGGTGAATGTCTTTAAAATAATTTATAATATAGAGCAAAACACAAAGGAGCCTTCATATACAATACTAATAAATATAAGTTACCTAGTTCATCCAGCACCCCTTTCAACGCCTGCCGAAGTTATTAATTCCAATAGGCCTTCTTTTCTCTATGCCAAATCTTAAGTTATTACAGATCGCTTCATCAGTCTCCTTTTGGCAAGGCAGCCTCTCTAGTACGCTCTCCTAGACATACAATAAATCCCCAACAACATCGCTCGGGTAACTTTTGCTCGAATAGGCAATACTTTACAAACTATTTTTTTGAACACGCAGGTAAGAGTGTCCAAAGCAGGAAATGCATTTCACAACATTACGTCGAAACCACCAACCGAACACAACTAAGGTAATAAAGAAACAAAAACAAAGTGTTGTCGGCCAGGTCACCAAGAGAGACAAAGTGGGCTAGGTTTGACACAGGAATGCCAATAAAAGCCAGAATACACGCTAATGACAATACTCCCCTCCCCTCCCCCTTGTTGGGAACGATAAACCTTGGCCTCTGGCACCGTTTTTTTAGGAGCGGTGAATGCGAGAAAACGTCCAGGACCTTTCATTTCGACAGCTCTTCTAATGCGAGGTTGTCCCGAGATGAAGTGGTTGAGGTCGGTTGGCTAAAACGATGCTGATCGTCTCTGGTGATCGTCAATGCCGGCGATGTCTCGATACAATATTCGGAGGCATTAGCACTAGAAGCCACTGCCACGTGGAAAGTGAGAAAATAATCGAAAAGAAGACAGAGACAACTGATTTTATCCCCGGAGCTCTCTGCACTAGTCCCGGATGGATGGACTTGCATGCGACGCCGGTTAAAGAGTAAAAGTTAGCATCAAAAACAGGCAAACTGGCCATTGTTGTACAACTCTGTTTGAAGAGAAATGCTACAATGTAAAAAAAGAAACAAAGAAAATATTTCTTTATCTTACCTTTAGTATAATAAAACCTCAAAGCGTGTTTTCACTTTTTCTTAAATGTTGGTGATATAAACAACAAGTGCCATACAAAGTTAAAGAAAAGAAAAAAAAAGTCAAGGCTTTACGTGACACTTAAACTCTCCCGATGCTTAAGTTAACCACAGACCCGCACGGGGCCTGAGGTCACACCTTGAATATCTCGGTGTTCACAAACTGTTTTAGTGATTATGAACTACGCGAAGCTTGCACGCGAAACAATGAGGGACCCACAGGGCTTTGTTCCACGCAGCAACAACGTACATTAATGTTTGCGTTTTGTTATATTTGTTGTTTATACGTTGAGTTCCCATAGAATTGACCTTTGAGTTGATTTCATTGATCATATTTTTTCCACCAAAAGCAGAGTGACTCAGCATTCTTGTTTTTGAAAATGTGTTCCTTAAAGTCTCACCTGCGCGCACTTCATTTTTTTTGCACGCTTCAGTTGAATGTACACTGCGCGTATCATTTAGTGCGAACACATCTGTATTTTGGTTTTTGCATGTCTTACTGAAATAGGTTTGTGTTGAATTTAAAAATTTCACATTGACCTCCGTAAACATGCTCCACTACAAATGATCACAACTTTCAGCTGATCTTGTTTTAATGTAAGGAGTCAGGATAAATTTTTCCAGATAGCCGTTTTTATATCTCAACATTGCTTAAAGCTACAGATTTGCACACACTAGTGAGATTATGACGAATTGTTTCAGAGTTGTTTTATTTATATTTGTCCTTCTTCCTCTAAAGTGCTGCCGGCAGACTTAAATAATAATAAAAAATCAATAAACGTGACGCCTATGGATATGGCGGCTCCACAATGTAACAGTTCACGGGAAGAACACCACTTTACCCTTATGAGTACATTGTATAAGGAGTACTTCGATGAAACAAACATAAACAATACCAGTATCCCATCCTTCAACGAAACAAACTGCGCGTTCTTGACGTACCTGAGAAATCTTGCAGATGGCAATTGATGACTGGAGGCAGGCTGTAGACTCATGAACATTGTGGGGACGGGACGGGCAGATCCAAGGACAGATTGATTGAGCGACTGCTCTCGGAATAAGTCCAAGAACACGGGCGCGTACGCTCGAGCGGTTAAGAAGAATAAGAAATGGTAATAGAAAAGGAATTGAGGTAGATAGTGATGATGGTTATGACAAAGATGAAGTGGGCGTTGTCTATGAGCACCCTCACAATATATCATTATTTGGTGCATTTTGAGGCAAACTCATTACGCGGGTCATAAAGTTTCGTTGAGGCACGGTTACCAATACGATATTTTTCGCGACTATTGGTCTAAAAGCAACTTTATTACCCAACGAAGTACTTGCACCCTTGTAGATGATTGGACGCCCCATAACCAAGCGTATCGTGTGATTATTCCGTTTCACATTAAGCTGGGCCTTAGCGCACGCTCCGAGCCATCCGAGTCAACAGGGCGCTCTGTAAGTATCTCCAGACTACCCACTCCGAGCGGCGCTGCGTTCCTCCCAGAGGTCACGTGAGCCTCACACGGCCTTGGATTGGCTCCGACAGAGGCTCCGATGGCTCGAAGCGCCCTCTGCGCTCTATCGCAGCTTGCACGGTTACTCTTGCATACTTCACCTATTTCGCTCGATAAATTTAAAGAGGTTGGAATTTTCTTCCGTTTTATGGAATCCCTCTAAGCGTTAGCCAAGCGCTCAGGTTAGAGTCCGTTTAACGACGCTTTGTAAGAGATGTGTAAGATCGCCACGTGAGACGGAGAGTTCTTTTTTATGACTATCTGCACCTTTTAGCCACTCTTGTTGTTTCGCCTCTTTCGGAGTCTAGTTCGTGACATAGTGTTTCTTTATAAGGTGCTCAGCTCTGTTTTTCATTCTACCCTGCTGGTAAGTAGGATATCATTTCATGTTTACAACGACAAAATAGAGCCACAATTTTTTTTTACCTTTCTGACTTGGAATCTGTCCCTTTATTGATAACGCATGCAGCCTGTGTGCGACCGGTTGGATAGTTCTGACGTGGACATCTTCACTGGAAGTTCTGATGTGTTCAAGAGGAGTGCATTGCAGATTATTACTGGCTAGTCATCTTTGTTTTGTCTTGCGCTTCATGTGCGTGAAATATGTACGTAAAATATGATCTCATTTAGTAGGGTGCGTTGTTGGGCTAGTTCATTTATCTTAGTTAAACATATAAAATAGCGCCAAAAAGACAAGTACAAGAAGTATACAGGACAAGCGCTAACTTCCAACTAGTTCTACTCAGGAAAAGCAAGCATATATATACACACGAAAGGCTAAGCAGCACCACATAAAAGTTCACTAATTTTTTGCCCGATCATTCAGAAACTGAAATGCATTACTATGAAGTACAAATAGAAGTATCGCTGACATATGCCGTCCCACTTTCATTGATAAAGATTTTTGATAAAGAACTGTAATTTTATATGCGTGAAATATGATTCTAGTCCATTCGGAGGAATTTCGCCTTTTCGAACATATAGGGCCTCTACATCTTTTAAGGCCAAACTTCGTCGCCGACTAATTTGCGCATAGAAAGACGCTGTTGAGTTTGTGCAATTCTAGTAATGTCTGATAATGGTGCCTGGAACGCATCTCCGACTGGCCTGCTGTTTACGGCGTCCCCACTCGTGATCCTTCGATTTCCGCCTCATGACAACATAAACGTGTCGTGATGAGAGCCTGTATTATGGGCTGCATCTGCAATACGAGCTGCGACAAGGTGACGGAAGCTTCGATCGTCTGCCAACGTCTCCGAGACTTTCGTCCTCGCCACGTGGAAACGCAGCGTCGTGCTTTTGCCTGCAGCGACCCTGGTGGTGGCACAGCAGAGGGGGTGAAAGCGGCAGAGGCCTGTTCTGCTGCAGGTCGGCCTCAAGCATGACAGTCCACGGAAGCTTCCTTAGCCAGGAGTTGGGACGCCGCTATGACGGCGACACTAACGTTTGCTTCTCTTCTTCTTTTTTCCCCCGAAACTTCTACGATTAGTTGCCAGGATCGCGACATCCGACAGCATGATACGCCGTTTTATGTGACATCATTTGTTGCCACTTTGGGATCAAGTTTATGCATACATGGGATAAGACGCTAATACACGTCGGAGACGCGTTTCAATCAACACCGTAGTTTTTACCACTGTTAAAAATGGTTCAGGTTCACTTTTTTCAAATAAAGGCAATTGCACAGAATAGCTGGTGAATGACCATACGTATGAAACCCCGAGGCAAGAAAAAGAACTAAGAAAGACAATAAAAAGAGACAATACAACGAAGCTTGTTGTTTTTAGTAGAAAAACCCAGAGACAAGGAGCTAAAAAGGACAAAAACAACACCGTCACAGAACCAGAACAAAAAATGAAAGCAGTTTACAACTCCCTGTAACGCCGAATTAGAGCGCAGCTCTTGAGGAGGAGGAGGAGAAAGTACGGAGTGGGGGCTATGCCCCTCCTCCTCTCCTGCTCGGCACCCACTTAGGGGAAAATGTTCCGCTAAATTTAGCGGAAAAACATTTCCCTCTAAATTTAGCAGGGAAGGTTTTTCCGCCAGATTTAGGGTGGAAATTTTCCGCTAGATTTAGTGGTGAAATTTTTCGCTACATTTAGCAGGGAAACGTTTTCGCTCAATTTAGCGGGGAAAATTTCTTACCAAATTTAGAGGGGAAATTTACCCATCATGCGCCGCGCGGTTACGCCGACGCCGCTCAAGCCGGAAACGGGCGCCTTTGAGCTGCGCTCTAAAATGATTTCATTTTGAAGAGAAGAAGGAAGACTCTGTAAAATTAAAGACACAGTCTTCCTTCTTCTCTTCATATATCACGAGCTTACAACCCCTGGTCCTTGGCAGGCACCACATTTGAAGGTCTCAAACAAAAGACACGTGCACGACTGCAGTCTTAAACTAAGACTGCAGTCGTGCACGTGTCTTTTTGTTTGAGAGCTTCAAATGCGGTGACTCCCGACGACCAAAGGTTGTGATCGTGATATATGAAGAGAAGAAGGAAGACTGTGTAGAAATAAATAATTTTTGTGCTCGTTCTGAGCGGGTGCTGTTCTTGTCCTTTTTAGCTGCTTGTCTCTGGGTTTTTCTACTATGATTCGTCACCAGCTCTTCTGCGTCTTTACTCTAATTTCTGTCATTTTTGTATCTCTTTCTTGGGGTTTTATAAGTATGTCCTTTTACTTAAGTAATTGAATCTCAAAATTTTCTTACTTTGTAGATGGTGGTTCATTTTCGTTGCTAATAATATGCGTTACTTTCTCAGCACTGTTCTTTTTTTTTTCCTTAGCGTATCATTTGGGAAGGGAGGAGGTTAGAGCGAGCGTATAAACTATTTGGCCACGAGCCACTTGTTTACTGCTTGCTGTCCTTTTCTACCGAGCACGTATGAGTGTAATTACCCTCTCATGACGGCGTGTTTTATTTTTTTCGACAGGTAATATTGTCACGAATGACCATTGATGAGATAACAATTGACAATTGATGAGATGAGATCACGAATGACAATTGATGACAGGTGTCGTCTTTTCTCATTGCTTGGTGCGTTCCTTTACTCAGTTTCTCTTCACCCGGATGATGAGTTATGTCGCTTAAAATGCAAAGACTGTACAAGTGTTGTTTATTTGTGTGTTGCAGCGACAAATTATTTGTCGTGCTTTTAAATATTTGTCATAAAATCTATGTTCGACGACACATTCGAGCAGAATGTAGTCGCATCTGCAATTAAATAAATAAATAAATAAATAAATAAATGAAAATATAAAATAACTTAATATTTTGTTATGTATCATGTAAGTTTGCTACCCAGCCGTAAAATACCAGCTTGGTCAGTCGCGCGCTTTGACAACCGAATATTATCACTAAAGTCGAGATGAAGGTGTATGGGAGCCATCATGTTTAAGTGTGTCTTTTTCTCCAGGAAGTAATGCAAAACGAAATGAGCTATTTATGCACTTCCCCATAGTAAACTGACACCACTGGTTTTGCAGGATCATCCTATTTTTCAACGTGGAGAGAAGGTTGTCACAGCGGTAAAAAGAGACAGCAACCTTGACGAAAATAATCCCTGGAGAAGGGAACAAAGGGACAAACACAAATCTCCAAACACAGCTAGGTGACTGGTGCGCGACCGAAAACATCCGCCTGGTCTGGGCATCGAACCCGGGACCTCTCCAGTACAGGTGGAGCGCTCTACCAACTGAGCTAACCAGGGGTTAGACGTCAGTAGAGCAAACGGGTTTTATCAGCTGCCACCAGTCTAACACCAACAAGGGTGAAGCTTAGCAATTTGAGGTTATTTTATAATGCAATTAAATGCAAGGTGCAGGCTAGTGGACAAGAATGACGAAAATAATCCCTGGAGAAGGGGAACCAGAGGGACAAAGGACAAACACAAGTCTCCAAACACAGCTAGGTGACTGGTGCGCGTTTGGAGATTGTGTTTGGAGATTTGTGTTTGTCCTTTGTCCCTCTTGTTCCCCTTCTCCAGGGATTATTTTCGTCATTCTTGTCCAGCTCGCTTGCACCTTTGCATTTAATTGCATTATAAAAATAACCTTAAATTGCAAGCTTCACCCTTGTTGGTGTTAGACTGGTGGCAGCTGATAAAACCCGTTTGCTCTACTGACGTCTAACCCCTGGTTAGCTCAGTTGGTAGAACGCTCCACCTGTAATGGAGAGGTCCCGGGTTCGATACCCAGACCAGGCGAATTTTATTGGTCGCGCACCAGTCACCTAGCTGTGTTTGGAGATTTGTGTTTGTCCTTTGTCCCTCTTGTTCCCCTTCTCCAAGGATTATTTTCGTCATTCTTGTCCAGCTCGCTTGCACCTTTGCATTTAATTGCATTATAAAAATAACCTTAAATTGCAAGCTTCACCCTTGTTGGTGTTAGACTGGTGGCAGCTGATAAAACCCGTTTGCTCTACTGACGTCTAACCCCTGGTTAGCTCAGTTGGTAGAAGCGCTCCACCTGTAATGGAGAGGTCCCGGGTTCGATACCTGGACCAGGCGGATTTTTTGGTCGCGCACCAGTCACCTAGCTGTGTTTGGAGATTTGTGTTTGTCCTTTGTCCCTCTTGTTCCCCTTCTCCAGGGATTATTTTCGTCATTCTTGTCCAGCTCGCTTGCACCTTTGCATTTAATTGCATTATAAAAATAACCTTAAATTGCAAGCTTCACCCTTGTTGGTGTTAGACTGGTGGCAGCTGATAAAACCCGTTTGCTCTACTGACGTCTAACCCCTGGTTAGCTCAGTTGGTAGAGCGCTCCACCTGTAATGGAGAGGTCCCGGGTTCGATACCTGGACCAGGCGGATTTTTTCGGTCGCGCACCAGTCACCTAGCTGTGTTTGGAGATTTGTGTTTGTCCTTTGTCCCTCTTGTTCCCCTTCTCCAGGGATTATTTTCGTCATTCTTGTCCAGCTCGCTTGCACCTTTGCATTTAATTGCATTATAGAAATAACCTTAAATTGCAAGCTTCACCCTTGTTGGTGTTAGACTGGTGGCAGCTGATAAAACCCGTTTGCTCTACTGACGTCTAACCCCTGGTTAGCTCAGTTGGTAGAGCGCTCCACCTGTGATGGAGAGGTCCCGGGTTCGATACCTGGACCAGGCGGATTTTTCTGGTCGTGCACCAGTCACCTAGCTGTGTTTGGAGATTTGTGTTTGTCCTTTGTCCCTCTTGTTCCCCTTCTCCAAGGATTATTTTCGTCATTCTTGTCCAGCTCGCTTGCACCTTTGCATTTAATTGCATTATAAAAATAACCTTAAATTGCAAGCTTCACCCTTGTTGGTGTTAGACTGGTGGCAGCTGATAAAACCCGTTTGCTCTACTGACGTCTAACCCCTGGTTAGCTCAGTTGGTAGAGCGCTCCACCTGTAATGGAGAGGTCCCGGGTTCGATACCTGGACCAGGCGGATTTTTCGGTCGCGCACCAGTCACCTAGCTGTGTTTGGAGATTTGTGTTTGTCCTTTGTCCCTCTTGTTCCCTTCTCCAAGGATTATTTTCGTCATTCTTGTCCAGCTCGCTTGCACCTTTGCATTTAATTGCATTATAAAAATAACCTTAAATTGCAAGCTTCACCCTTGTTGGTGTTAGACTGGTGGCAGCTGATAAAACCCGTTTGCTCTACTGACGTCTAACCCCTGGTTAGCTCAGTTGGTAGAGCGCTCCACCTGTAATGGAGAGGTCCCGGGTTCGATACCCGGACCAGGCGGATTTTTTGGTCGTGCACCAGTCACCTAGCTGTGTTTGGAGATTTGTGTTTGTCCTTTGTCCCTCTTGTTCCCCTTCTCCAGGGATTATTTTCGTCATTCTTGTCCAGCTCGCTTGCACCTTTGCATTTAATTGCATTATAAAAATAACCTTAAATTGCAAGCTTCACCCTTGTTGGTGTTAGACTGGTGGCAGCTGATAAACCCGTTTGCTCTAGTGACGTCTAACCCCTGGTTAGCTCAGTTGGTAGAGCGCTCCACCTGTGATGGAGAGGTCCCGGGTTCGAAACCTGGACCAGGCGGATTTTTTTGGTCGCGCACCAGTCACCTAGCTGTGTTTGGAGATTTGTGTTTGTCCTTTGTCCCTCTTGTTCCCCTTCTCCAAGGATTATTTTCGTCATTCTTGTCCAGCTCGCTTGCACCTTTGCATTTAATTGCATTATAAAAATAACCTTAAATTGCAAGCTTCACCCTTGTTGGTGTTAGACTGGTGGCAGCTGATAAAACCCGTTTGCTCTAGTGACGTCTAACCCCTGGTTAGCTCAGTTGGTAGAGCGCTCCACCTGTGATGGAGAGGTCCCGGGTTCGAAACCTGGACCAGGCGGATTTTTTGGTCGCGCACCAGTCACCTAGCTGTGTTTGGAGATTTGTGTTTGTCCTTTGTCCCTCTTGTTCCCCTTCTCCAGGGATTATTTTCGTCATTCTTGTCCAGCTCGCTTGCACCTTTGCATTTAATTGCATTATAAAAATAACCTTAAATTGCAAGCTTCACCCTTGTTGGTGTTAGACTGGTGGCAGCTGATAAAACCCGTTTGCTCTACTGACGTCTAACCCCTGGTTAGCTCAGTTGGTAGAGCGCTCCACCTGTAATGGAGAGGTCCCGGGTTCGATACCCGGACCAGGCGGATTTTTTGGTCGTGCACCAGTCACCTAGCTGTGTTTGGAGATTTGTGTTTGTCCTTTGTCCCTCTTGTTCCCCTTCTCCAAGGATTATTTTCGTCATTCTTGTCCAGCTCGCTTGCACCTTTGCATTTAATTGCATTATAAAAATAACCTTAAATTGCAAGCTTCACCCTTGTTGGTGTTAGACTGGTGGCAGCTGATAAAACCCGTTTGCTCTAGTGACGTCTAACCCCTGGTTAGCTCAGTTGGTAGAGCGCTCCACCTGTGATGGAGAGGTCCCGGGTTCGAAACCTGGACCAGGCGGATTTTTTGGTCGCGCACCAGTCACCTAGCTGTGTTTGGAGATTTGTGTTTGTCCTTTGTCCCTCTTGTTCCCCTTCTCCAGGGATTATTTTCGTCATTCTTGTCCAGCTCGCTTGCACCTTTGCATTTAATTGCATTATAAAAACAGCAACCTTAATCCGAATGTCGTAAAAGTGCATTAAAAAGAATATTACGAATAAAATTAAAACAAGGAGCAAGAGTTTTAAGAACAAAATGACGCAACCCGTGTATCTTGGAACCTTACCCAAACCAACGGCTTGTGATAATTTCGCACATTTGTTCTTTCCTTTTCTTCGTTTGTCCATCTCTGTGATTGTTAAATGCCATATTGCACGCCCAATAATTCACCGTCAGTTCTACAACGAAACAACAACACGATTGTTTCTTGAGGATTTAGGAAATATAGATTAAATGGTATATTGATTTATCAATCGCGGTTTATTCTACTATTTTTTTCAGAAACAAAAATGACCTCAGCAACTTGATAACAAGTCTAATAGGTTCCAAACAAATCTCAAGGCTAAAAACCTAGGCAAAATATTATCCCAAGGCACATCCTAACGTCTTGTCATTTACAATATAACAAATAGCAAAAACGAAGAATACATATTATGAGCTCAAGTTGAAATAGTTGGCAGTCAAAGTTTTTATTATTATCAAATTTCACTTTGTTTTCAACACCTTTTAAAGTCTGCTCATTCACAACAGAGCCGTTCCTCTTTCAGCAATCAATGAGACAGACACACAATCTTCACATTTGCCGTCGCTCCACGCCCTAAATATTTAACTATAAAAAACAAGAAAAAAACTAAATCTTCGACGTCATAGAAACGGCCGAACTTCCAACAGAAGACGAAAAAAAATCATGGGTGGGATATGATAGGTTATGACGTGTTCCCAATGAATTCCTCCAGAATGTATGGCTTAAACCTGAAAATAGAACTCGACATTAAATAGATTGAACGGCGTATGCAAGCCATCGGCACGTTCTGACCTCGACCTTTGTACGTCTACATTCCTCTGCGTTCGTCTTAACGGCTAGCCTTACTCGATATGCTAAATATATCTATATAACCTCAGCGTCCATCCTTTATGCAAGGGTGGATCCGTACTTTTCGCTAAAGAATAATAGAGAGCAGGTTACCTACCTCTAAACTATTCATGTCGGGGACGTAGGTAAGCTGGCACCCCCCCCCTCAGCTCTCTTCTCCTCCTCTCTTTCTCTGTTTCTACCCACAATATGCATGAGGATGGACTAAAGAAAACGATATTTCACTGCCCAGTCAATACAAGAATAAGAATAATAAATAATGTGTCGTTAGACACCCTATCTATACTTAGATAAGGTGTCCCAGGACTCCTTCCAAAAGAAGGTAGTCGCAGCTGTAAATGAAATAAGATAATTGTGTTGTGTGTTTCTTTAGACGGTGGGAAGGTAGCCTAAATGGCTGCGTGGAGCATATTGTTATTACTGTTAGCCTGGTATGTGTAACGTGCCTAACGCAGTAGTGACACACGATCACACACCGGTACGATGCTCATCCAGATCGAAACGGACAGGGGTGAGGATTGATCGTAGGTTAGCGCGAGATTTCGCTCCATATACTCTGAGCTGCGGTGCGCTTACACACTTAGCCACCACTTCCTCTCAGCCAGTATAGTAAGACCACAAAAAGCACCACGAACAAAGAGGAGTGAGGGATGTGGACTAGAGACAGTAGAATGCAAAGTTTAAAATATCCGACTTTTTTTTTTTTTTGATTGTCCGATGCAGGAAAGTTTGTCGTTCTTGCGTTCGCGACAAGTGACATTTGTTTACGTCCCAACAGTTCGTGGGCGCCTCCATGCTGGTAAAGTAGAGGAGATCATCTCAGAGGCTACACAAGACGTACAAAACACTGTTCAAAGGGTGCAACAAACATCAGTCACACAAAAGCAACACAATTCTTCAAAAATTCAACCCTGAACATTACAAGGAATATCATTACTTGTCTAATATTGATGGCTGCACACGTAAATATATTTCAAAGCTCAAATTTAAAAATAGAAGAGAAGTTGTTTTTGTCTTAAATTACTTTTTTCTTAAAGAGAATGATATGATTAATATAATACAACATGTATGAATTACAAATCTTTAACGGTGGTGCCGGAAAAAAAAGGAAGCGAAAACCGTTAAAATGTAAATTCGTGTTCTTGGGTATTCCGCGTTGTTTTCTTCATTTTCCACGCGCCAGAAAAGCGCCGCATTCATTTTCGTGAAATTCTTCGTCGCTCGAGGCACGTGATGCGCGAAGAGTGAAAAGGCTTATTCCAAACCAAAGGTTATGATATGAAAGTTACGCGAAGAAACGTAAACGAAAAACACCGAGGACGTGTATGACCGATAAAAATGATGTAGACTACCACGTTATGCGAATATATAGCAGGGTTCAAATTTTAAAGCCCTGGTTTCTCGCAGCAAACTTTTTCTTTCGAGCCAACGACGTTCTTTATTTTCGTATGTTTTCTTTCCAACTATCGTCCTTGCTTTTAAACTCTACTTCGCCATTACTTCCTGCACTCCAAAACGTGGAAAACAGAAAAAATATTGTCTACTACCCCTCTGATCACGAACAAATCAAGCAAACTTTCCAAAGGCGGGGTCTTTTATTGGATCCTTCTGTCGCTCAGACATCCACTGGTTCTTTTTCTTTGTTTTGTTTTTCTTGAACCCAAACGCCCTGCTTCCACTCTCCCCCTCCGTACGCCATTCTCACCTCCAGCAACCAAATCCCAACGACGATTCATCCAAGTCTGCTTTGAAGGAGCCCGCTATCTCGCTTGTGTGACTTGACACTCATCTTCCTATTCTGCTTTGTAAAGAAAACCTCCTCCACATTTTTTTTTTGCTTCCGAGGACGGAGCACCCGAGCAGGAAGTAAGTTCCGCGCGCGTGCATTCCGATGCATTTATTCGGCAAAGAAGCTTCCTTTTTCTTCGCAGACGAAGCGAAAGCTAGCAGGCAACTGCGCCCGTGCTACTAAAGATGTACTACTAAACAAAAAGCGCCTCTGGTGTGAAGACGATTCCGGTGCGCGACACCCCATTCTCATGTATCCACTGAGCCTCACAGATGAGATATCCAATACCGGTGCAAAGTGGAAACGAAGCCAGCGATGCGCTTTTTAACAGCGATGTTACAGCGATAGCTGTTATTGGGCCACTAAGCGGTTTCGCGCTGTCGACCGCAATCCATATGGACGCGGGTCAATTTTGGCACTAGACGCCAAAATATTCAACGGGCGGGCAACAACAAATAATAAGCAAGCAAGATATCATGCATGGTAGCAAGATAACATGCATGGTCAGTAAAACAGTCCCCGCCGGGCAACCTGGCAGTGCACTTGAATGGGCGCCCATCTGACCCAGAGTTAGCACAACCAACAATTCTCGGGAGATACGCAGATAAAACTGCCTTAGAATTTAGCGATGCATTTTGCACCAAAGAGCAAGGAGAAAGCAAGTACTTTAGTGCTCCGTCCTTGCAGCTGACAAATACAAAGTTTTATTTACTAAACGAATAGCCAAATATATGCTATTAATAGTGTGTGTTTGTTCCAATAAACCTTCATTTGAGAGCGCACTTTGTCTTGTCTACTTCCTTGTCCACTGTTTATTCGGCGGTTTTCGTTTAACACGTGCGACTATTTGTACCGAAGTGACGTGCGAAAACATGCTCCCCTGTTACACAGACTGCTGAAAGTGTCTCTACTTAAGTACACCCTCATTGGCTCCAAAACGCTAAGAAATTTTCTTCCGGTGTGTTACTCGGTTTATTACGAAACGGCCCATGGGACTCAATGGTGCGCGCTCGCACCTTCACCGTTCATTCAGACCATCTACTCCGAAATGACACATCAGCGGCTCCGACGTCACTCCTCAGCTGTCGCTGTGTTTCACCCTGACGGGTTGCGTAAGTGCTTACAATTGTTTTTGTTTACAATAAAAAACCGGACAGACCAGACATTGAAAAATTGATGTTGTTGTAAGCGTTACGCACCACATTTTTAATATAGTCACTTACACCGTAACCAACACAGGGTGTAGCCTATTAAGTTCCATACGCACATTCGCGTTTGAACGCGTTTGAGTGCGTTGCGGAGTCCTTCTGGCTAGAGTCACAAAATAAGCTACGCTTTCAGAGCACGGCATTCCTTTTCTTTGGCACTTTGCCGACAAAATAGTCGCTCTATTCAACAATATTCTGGTTCGCCGCGGCATCATTGGACGAGCAGCAGCCACGTGAGTCGCTATCATCATCATCGTGTTCTCTCAACACCACCATCTTGGGTCCAGCGATCCGCTGCCTGCGTGCCGTTTTACTGTTTACTGCGCGCGCACGCTGAAGTCCATCGCTCAGCACGCACTTTTTCCTTCTTATGTCGAGATACGAACAACACGACCTTGATTCGCTGCCACAGCTGCGGCTACGGCAGCTGGCGCAGGCGACGGCTACAGCTCGGCCTGGCTCAGCTACAGTCAGTCCTCCATCTGCGCGTGGACCCAAGGTGGCAGGCGCCTGACGGGCTTTAGACGCAGTAGTTTGGGAGTTTCCGTACTCTGAAAGCGTAGCTTTGTTTAGTGACTCTACTTGCGGCCAGGAGTGGTCGCTTGCGGTGCGACGCGCACCTTCCCGCAACGCTCGGCAGCGCGACGCCAGCGAGTAGAGAGTCTA
>JAZHYW010023240.1:0-58381 GCA_037355805.1 Ixodes ricinus | reverse complement strand
CATATTTGACGGCGGCAGGAGCCCATAACGGCCGTCGCTCTAATACCGCCTCTAAAAAGAGGCATACAACAGTTTCAACAAATGTATTGCAACTAAAGCCATTCTGTCTAGTTCTTGCGTTATTTATGGTAAACCGCAGGACTAGCCACCTGTAAAGCGTGCTCTGCCGCAAGCAACCCCTTAATGATGGGAAGCGGTACATTTTAGAGGTGCCGTGCTGCGCAACCGGAGAAGCAATTGATAACTGGAAGAAAATGGTAAATTTAAAATGGTGAAACCTTGGGCGAGCTGGTGGAACATGTTTAACGGAGAAGTAAAACAGCGCCAAAAGACGGATGACAGGACGACGAAATGTACCAACAGAGCGCTGACTCTCAACCGATTTATTGGAAGGACACACAAATCGACAAGCATCACGGATCATCAAAAAACATCAAGTCACCGCCCCCCGCGCGTGTCAAACCTGCTCAAGAATGCCAACTCTTTGTCAAATAATAGGTACGGTTGCAAACCCGTTCTGTATAAAACGAGTATTTTAGGACGACACAGTCAGCACTTGACTAAAGGAATTTTAGAGGTCTTTTGTATTTCGAAGCAAAAAGACAGGTGCGTCGGTTCGCCTTCGATCGTAATATTTGACAAAGAGTTGGCATTCTTGACCGGGTTTGACACGTGCGGGAGGAGGTGACTTGATGTTTTTGATGATCCGTGATGCTTCCGATTTGTGTTTCTTCCGATAAATCAGTTGAGAGTCACCACTCTGTTGGTGCACTTCGTCTTCTTGTCCTCCGGTTTCTTTTTGGCCCTGTTTTACTTTTCCGCTAAACAGGTAACTTTAAGCCTGTATAGATAGCGATCTCAATCTAACATATGCACTTGATATCGCAAAAAAAATGGAAGTAAATTTAATTTTCGTTCTTCCGCCGTCACGTTATTTAGCTCTCCTCGAACCTTCAAAGCTATGCAGTCCGAAGAGCATAAGCCTTCTTATCACACGAGCGGTTAATACAATAGATCTGTAATCGTAATTTTATTGCATTTACTCGAAACATGCTTAAAGTCTCTCGGTGGTTAGACAGACCGCAAGTAAAATATGATTTAGATAAGTAAATGAAAGTGTGGGGGAGACGTGACCCCTGGGTCGAGATCAATTCTCTTCGGATGCTCGTATAGGCCGTATAATGCGATTAGTGTAGGGATCCAGAAAATTAGTTTCTTCGGGAGCTTAGTCCTCAAGAGGACTCCTTCCAAACATCAATATAAATATTAAAAAAACGGTTATATTAATACTAGTGTGCAGCTTGTGTATACCGAAATTTAGAGCACACATGGTCAGCCGTCAAAAAGATAAAATAGTTTATGTTCAATCAATTTGTTTTTTATTATATCTTTTCAGCAAAATAGTCTTAAATATACAGATTTGCTTTTTTTATATTCTCTGAGCCCCTAACGTACATTTTAGGGGCTAAGATCGGCAAGTTTAATCAAATTCTTTCGCCAAACCTTTTGAGATTATATTTACACGGAAAGCTAATAGGATTATGAACTTGCGAGAAGATAGATAAAGACAAACACAACTTTTGCGTGGCGAAGAAAAGTGTTCTTCATAATTTTAATCTAAACTATTTTGAAATATGCACGTCTTGGGAGGAAATGCGTAAGTTTATGAGGCTGTTTACCAAAGCCATTAAGATTTCTTTTTACGCGCCATTAAAAAAAAGGTGTAAATATATAAAGTTTTATTTCTTGATCCACTTCATTCGTTCATGCTTTAACAAATATTGGAGACCAGAAGAACCTCTATCCCCAACATATTGCCCCAGTTTAAGAATCATAAATTAAGTGATAATTTGTTTGATGAGTAATTGTGTTGTGTGTATGTTAATACAGCCTGGAGGTAGTCGACCCCAATGGGGTCGGGTGTCTTAGCTCTAGATGAGCAATTTAGTCAGTGCAGTACAACCGCTAACCTGGGGTCTTTAACGTGCACCACGCAGTAGTGATACACGACCGCACGCCGGTACGATGGTCTATCCAGATCGAAACGGGCAGGGGTGGGGATTGAACCCACGGTCCCTAGGTTCCGCAGCGCGAGCTTTCGCTCCACGTGCTCCGAGCTGGTGTGCGCTAGCTCACCCGGCCACCGATCCAATGAGGAAAACCTAATTTATATATGAATTTTGTATTCTCCAAGCAGACAGTTTATTAGAATAGAAAGCACAGTTAGTGCGGTTAGTTTTGCGTGTAGACTACATTAAAATAGTAGTTAACATAAGATCAATAGTGCATCCGAATTGTGTTTTTAGGGCGGGAGTAGGGCTAAGGCTAACAATATTCATAGAAAGTGCGTGGACTACTCCAGGAGTCATCGTTACAAAGATATGGTCTACGGATATATAATTTTCAAAAACAAAAAGAAAGAAAACGCGCCGATGTGGTATACACAAACTCCTTATGAGGAAACTGCAATCTTGATGAAGTTTCAAAGCTTTATCAAGGTTTGACTCGTGTCCGATCGCGGATGTGTACGTTGCATCTTTATTTTTTGATGGTTACGAAACTTGGGTCACATGACGCATGAGACGCAGCGGCAGTAATTATGCACCTTCTAAATCGTTAATAATTAAAAAAAAAAAGTCGAAATTCGACGCTTTGCAGATTGAGCGAAAATATTACGTCTAGGAATACTGTTTGAGGTGTACATGCTAGGCTTGAGCGGCCTATCCCTATGACCCTCTCGAGAGACAAAGAAAAAAATAAAGTAGCAACACCTAGCAAGAACGCACGGGAACCAACAAAGTGCACCCGCCAAGAAAAGTAAATGTATGCAACAAAAGTAAAATAGCAAACCTTTCTTGTTTCGCGTTGGAGAAATAAATGCAGTTTCCTTAGAGAATCAAAAAGAGTTTTTTTGGAAAAGTGTATTTCGACGATAGGCATGCTTTGAAGACATGAATCTCAACTTATTTTTTATATCATTTATATCAAATATAATTCTTTTACATCAACAACTTTGCGAAAGAAAGGCTTGAATTGAGCGGAACTGGACACAAAATAGAGTCATGCAACGGGGCGTCGATAGGTAACGTCTGCCTAACGTTTATTAATATTAAAAACACGAATCCAAGCCTTCCCAGAAATTACTGTAGGCATTTGATTTAAGTGTATTAATTTATCTATTTCGCAACACTTTATGGTCAGATATGGGTCTCCCAACGCGTTGTAATAAGACCCTGAGACGAAAACATGAGCGTAGAATCTCCATTGATTATCTGGGATTTATTTAACTGCACCATTTATTTATTCAAAAGACCCTGTCGAGTAAATAGGCGCTATTCTAAGAAGGTATTATCTACCTCTGGAGTACGCCTGAAGCACATGACAATAAACTTTAGATAAAGATTTGTCTTCACGTCTGGCCAGTTAAGTTCCGTCAAGGCTATTTATATAACCATAAAACCAGACTCGTAGCAAGCGCTGTTCATAACGAAACTCAATGGCAATCTTTTTAAAATGTTTGCTGTTAATGACCGAGTTCCCTGTTTTTCGCATTCTGACCCATCGCAAGGATAATATGAAAACAAGACTTTTGCCACTCAGGTTAACAAAATTGAATTGATAGTTTTTAATTTTTATTTGTACCATACAATCTAATTAGATATTCACAGATGACATGAATAATTAATTAGTTCAATAAACAGAGACAGTCAACACATTCCAAAAAAATGCGATCTAGTTCAGTAATGCAATCCAAGCCGAATCAAAAAGCCTAACGTTTCACAAATTCACACGACCAGTTTTCAAGTGAAATGACTGTTTTTGAGCCAAACAACGTATTTTTCTTTGTCATCATTCGTCGGGTGCCTTTGGTATATCGAAGGAAGGGAGTCTCGGCTTGCTCTGTGGGAAAGTAGACGCACTTTCAGCACTGGAGTTACTGCATGGCCATGGAAGAGTAAAATATACTTTATACACGTAAAAATTAAATTCTTCCTTAATTTTTTTTGATTGCCGTGCTTTATTCAGTTTGAC
The DNA here is from genome assembly GCA_037355805.1 of Ixodes ricinus. Classification (NCBI taxonomy): domain Eukaryota; kingdom Metazoa; phylum Arthropoda; class Arachnida; order Ixodida; family Ixodidae; genus Ixodes; species Ixodes ricinus. Next base: position 54,349 of record JAZHYW010023240.1, on the reverse strand, counting down.
GACGTATTGCAAATCATCTAGATTCTAGACATTATGGGGGGACGGGAAGGTAAACGATTTATCTTGGCTTTAATTTTGTATATCAGAAACTACTAAATATTTTATTGTGAAATTTTATGCATTAATCGGTTACTCCCTTGAAATTACATTTCTGTTGCTTTTTTACTAAAGTATTTTTTATATTTTTAGTAACAGTGTGTCAAATCTTAGACTGAGTTGCAGCATATAAAGTAGCTTTGCACAGCAAAAAAAAAAGAAAAAGATGCTCATTTAATTTGGCACGTATCTTCCACATGTTACTGGTTTTAAACTGAACCTAAGACAAATAGGTTTGAACATGCAGCATGCAAGAAAAAATATTGTTATTTCTTGTTATGAGCCATAGGAGTGAAACTTTTATATTCAAATTGTTTAAACATTATAAAATGTAGAATTCTTAAGACTTTTAGGTTCGAACTGTTAGCAAGGTATTTTACTATAAGCTGTGAAAGTTTTAGTGTAATCGGATAAGTAGTTTTCTAGTAGAGGTGTATCAACCTTACGAAAATTGCAAAAATGTCATTTTGAAAGAAACACAATTTTATGTCTCTAAAAAAAGGCAAATGGGCAGAGGGTGCGGATTTTGGCGCCATATTTAAGAAGCTTTGAACGCTCTTTCGCGTTCGCCGCTTCCTGGTTTTGTTCCCCGTGCGGCATATAATTTTCTTTAACACTAAAACTGCAAAAAAATGTTTTTGTTAGTTTACCCTATTATCCCCTTTTAAATATGTTACCGAGAACAGCCACAGACCCATAAGTGTTAGGTAAGCAGATTTGTTCGACTCAGTCTCGGAGAATAATCCTTTGATCCTTTCATAGCCCATACAGCTTATTTTGGCTCTTTGATATTCTGAAACTATTATAAACTTCCAAACTTGTGAAGTCTGATGTAAGCCGAACCATTAGGATCAATTTTAAATGAATAAAAACTGCCATCGAGAGGTTGAGTGCTACGGTCTTATTTCATACCAAGTTAGCCGTTCTGTTTGGTGCTGTTATTAAACAAAAGGTAGCTGCGCAAATGAGTAAGGGTAAAGTGAACATGATTACAGAGACTTTGTGTTTGTGTTATCATTTTCTTTTCCCAGTCTTTGGGTGTTTTGTAATTACATTAGTAAGTCAGCGCTAAAGCCCGTCATTACATTCCGAATGCTTCTAGCCTCCCCAAAGTACGTACTCGTACTCTTAGACGTAACACCAGAGCAATACGCAAGCTACTCGCATATAGAGTAGTATGCTTAACCCCTTATATCTGCCTCTACCCATGTGCCGCTGGGGAGCACAGCCCGTATTGAGGCCGGATTCTACCGTCTTCTCAAGTTCTGCTGGTTTCACATCCATCTCATCCCAGATTCATTATATCCCGAAGATAGCAGCTGCCCTAAGCCTCTGAGCTATCATCCGGCTGTCTGGCCGTCCATGTCGATCCATCTGCGCAACCCCCGTTGTCGGGGTAATGCGATCGCACTAGCTTTAAGCATTAGCCAGGTTCGCAACCCCCCCCCCCCCACCACACACACACACATACACATACACACTTTTCCACAGTTCGTGCGATGAATTTCGTCACTCAATCGGAAAATGTGTTAAAAACTTTAAGTGACTCACGAAAATCAACTTAGCTGAAAAGATAGAAAACGCAATTCTAATGAAAAAACAAAACAAAAATTATTTTGCAATATCATGGCCCTTAGAACTCTTGCGTAGCCGTTACACAAGCGTCGTGCACATTGTCTCCCGAGATGACCTTGCCAAGATTGTGTAAGCTACTTTGAAGTTGTGACGCTGAAAAGGGATCATATTAGGTTCAATGCACGGCGCACAATTCGACACTCTCAACCTCCTTCACTGCAATGTTAGAAGTCTTAATCGGAATTATGACACACTAACGACCTTGCTGACTCGGCTGAAATTTCGGTGTGGTATAATAGGATTGTCAGAGACATGGTTGAAGGGTGATGAGTTTGTGAACCTGCCAAGCTACAAATTGTTATCATTGCCAAGGGCGGCTGATTCGAGAGGTGGGGGCGTGGCGTTTTATTTATCAGAAGGAACAATGTATAAAAGAGTGGATGAAATAACAGGAACAAAAACTGGCGAATACGAGATGCTATTCATTGAACTGGAAACCAAAGTCACTGTGGGTGTGATTTACAGGCCGGCAGGCTCTCGAATACAGTCGTTCTTGATAAAGCTTGAAGATGTACTATCGCGGACAATATGAGCTGAAACAGCGCTCCGGCCGGCGCAGGGTACTACCTGCGCCGCCTGTCGCCTTCCTTCGCACAAATGGCGCACCCTGAGTCCGAGGTAAAATCTCACTTGCGCTCGCTGCGCCACTGCGCTCTTCCGGCCGTCTGCAAGCGAGACGGCGGGTGCGACAGCGGGCATGTGTTTGGTAGGTCCGCGGGGGAACAAAAGATTACACTTGTCGTCCCTCTTTGGAATTGATTAGCTTTACTCTAGCTCGCATAATCCCTTACAAAAAGCGCTGACTGGTGAAGAAAACATATTGAAGTGTCTTAAATTTCAGCTGCGATTATCATTTTTGAAAGTCACATCAGAACACGTTGTAGGTTGTTCTTGTTTGATTATAGGGGCATGCGCAAAGTAGGACATTGTAATAAATAGGCCAAAATCTGCATGCCGGATTTAGTCCGGCTCCAAGGTATTTACTTTTTTTTCTTTTTTACTGATCACAGATGTTAAAAAAAAACGGTAAGCATACATGTTTCTGAGAAGGTTTTGTAACCTTGATTTGTATAAAAAGGTTCAAAAATATTATTTCTTTATTACTGGGCCCACGTGTTTGTTTCAAACAAAACAAGTTGCTGACAAGCCACCATTTTTTTGTTTACAAATTTCTAGTCTTAATAAAGTGGGACAAACAGTCATATATTTGCCCGGAGAAGGACCTTGAAACTTAATGAGAAACAGCGCAAAAGGGACAGGACACAAAGTAGTTCTACTTTGTGTACTGTCCCTTTTGCGCTGTTTCTCATCATTTCGTTCAACCAACCACCTCAGCAAGGTATCCTGTTACCTTGAAACTTAATCGAAATAATATTTGCAGAGGACAATGCCAGACACAAAAGATTAATAGCTCGGCGTGGAAGTTCAACTGCACTATATAAGAAGATTAGGATCATGTATGCACCACAAAAAAGTATATGCGTGGTTAGCAGCGTCAAACAGTCTGTCGCAACCGTAGCATCAAGCTTTGTTCCAATTGGCAGAAGTCCGGTTCAGGGGTCCTGAGGCACAGTAAAACTTGCAAAATAATTTAATACCGCGTAATTCTCCCCTGACGCGCGACCATGGCTCTCATCCTGTCTGGTAAGAAATCATAGAGCGCGGCCACGAAGTCTGGCTCATCCCGAAGCCACTCCCATGCACGTCTCATTGCTTTCCACAAGTTGTGGTCAGTGGCGTGGCGGAAGGGACGCCGTGACATTGCTACCTTAATGCGCCTCCAAATGTTTTCGATGATATTCAGATCGGCTCCTTTTGGGGGCCAAGGCAGCTTCGTCAGGCAGCGCTCTTCAAGGAGATACGAGCGTGACAACGGATTCTTGAATTCGGCGCTTTTTTGAAATGCACTGAAATGCACATTAGCTGAAAACGTGAACATTGGGCTGCACGGCACACGCATCATGATGGTGGTTCCTCAACCAATACTTTCGCTAGCCGGAAGAGCGCGGCGGCGCAGTGAGCGCAAGTGAGAATTTATCTCGGCCTCAGTGTGCGCCGTGTTAAGGGAGCGATGCGACAGGCGGCGCAGGTAGTACCGCGCTAAGGCCGGAGCGCTGTTTCAGCTCATATTGTCCGCGATAGTACTCCAGCGCTTTTCTGCCAGCAGTAAGAAAGCCATAATATGTGGCGGTTTTAACATAAACGCAGCTGACTGCTCTGGTAATGAATATCAAAACCTGATAGCTTCATATGGCTTTCATAATCATATCATCGACCCAACCCGAGTGACCCATGCTTCCTCATCTTCAACTGACCATATTTTGTCAAACTTAGATATAGAATCAATAGAAGCCGGTTTTATCACCGAAAACGTTGTGGACCACTTTCCCGTCTATATCATTGCTCCTAATCCTCAGCCCCTGTCTGATAGGCCACTTCCGTATAATATACAAAGGGTAAATTTTGAGAAAACCAGACAACTTATACACGAAAAAGACTTCACTCAAACCATAGTCAGTGATATTAACTACGCCTATAAACAGTTTTCCGATAACTTAAAGTGTAGCTGTGTTAAAGTAAACTTGAACTCCCGTAGAATATCTTGTTTTACCCATACTATTTGCCCTTGGATGACCCCAGAAACACTGGATGTAATAAAACTAAGGGAACACTTGCGACAATAGAAGAGGTAAAATAGAGATAGTTGGTACTAAAAAGAACAAACAAAGTTACGCGCAACCTATCACTTGCCTTAATGCGCAAACATAAAAAGAAGTATTACAGCAACCGCATCTTGAAAGCAAAAGGAAATTCAAAAAGAAATATGGAGCATCAATAATTCTGTAACGAAATCGTCCCAGAAGTGTCGCGTAGTACCTGATCTCTGCGTTCTAAATTATAGCCAGGCAGTTCTTGCAGAAAAGTTCACTGATATTTTTATTAACATAAGCAGCAATATTAGGCGTAGTGTTGGTCATCATGATGCTGTTCTTTTGCCTGCGCCTTTGAATAACAGGTTTGACTTTAAAGGGCAACTCCGCTCAATTCCGAAGATTTCGGGATAATGAGTGATTTCGAATTAAAAAGCCCTAGTAAAAGACACTACGTCGTTTGCTTCGCGAAAAATGGGATATATATTTTTAAATCTAATTTTAAACACGAGCGGAAATCGAAACCGAAACTTCGGCTCCGTCCGGCAACATTGGCCTCGGGCCGCCAAGTACATGGCCATCACGTGGTACGAGATGTCACGTGATCCTCGGCCCAACGACGGGCGGGATCGGGGCGGGCGTGTGGCAGGCGCGAGTGTCGTCTGCACCGCACTCTTCGCCACGTTTTGGTGTCTACGGCATTCGACGACGTCTGCACAACTGCGGCATAAGTCTGCGCACGTGGTGTCCGTAGTGTGGACGAAACTCCGAGAGACAATAATCACAAACGGTGAGACGACGACGGTGGTTGTGACGCGGAAGACGGCGGTAACGGCGGGACCACGGCGGGCGGCCGGACGGCTCCCAAGAAGCGTACTGCGCAGGCGCGTTACGCCAATCACGTGGACACCGCTGAGCGCCGAGAGGCAACGTTGCTGACGTCATGCGCTACGCTCGCCCGGAGAAGTAAAAACAAGCAAAAGGGGGCCATGATGATGACGTTTAGCTCAATGTTGGCTCCGCCCATGCCGTAGCCTTGACTGCGCTGTTGGTTGCGCCTGAATTCGCCCGCTCGAGTCAGCCGATTTCGGCAACTTGGCGAGTTGCAAAGTTTGCCTGGACCGTTTAAGAAACATTTAGACAGAACTGCGTCGTAATATTTGACGTGTGGTCTTCCTAGGCGATACTGAAGAGGACTGCATTGTTTTTTCAAAACCAAAAATGAAGCGGAGTTGCCCTTTAAAGAAATAACGCGAGAAGAAATTATTTGTATCACTAAAGAAATGTCCTCGAACAAAGCCGTAGGGCTTCGATGAGATATCAGTTAATATACTGAAGGCCAATATCGATATCTTGAGTGAACCAATACAAAAAATATTTTATCAGTCATTTTTCAGTGGTGTTTTCCCAGATGAATTGAAAGTTGGTAGACTTGTACCTATCTATAAAGGTGATGATCCCAACTCTGTGGAAAATTATCGCCCAATTACAATTTTACCCGCCATTGATATTTTGTTTAAAAAATTGATAGCTAATAGAATAATTAGATTTATTGAAAAATACCAAATACTGGCGTCACAGCAGCATGGCTTTCACAAAAATTATTCTACTAACACCGCAGTTCATTCTGCAATCAAGGTAATAAACCAAGCTTTCGATAAGGGTCAGATTACCATAGGTATATTTCTCGACATTAAAAAAGCCTTTGATTGCGTAGACCACAACATTTTACTGAATAAACTAGAGCGTTATGGGTTCCGAGGTCCGGCAATTTTGTTCTTCCGTAGTTATTTATCAAACCGAAAACAATTTGTAGACATATTTAACGAAAAGTCAACCCTGAATGACGTGAAGGCTGGAGTGCCACAGGGCTCTGTTCTGGGCCCTGTTTTATTTACTTTATATGTAAATGACTATGCTAATTCAGTTACCCATGAAAAACAATAATGTATGCTGATGACACAGCACTATTAATCAGCTGCAACTCGGTGGCGGAAGCCGAAACCCTTGCGAATGAATATGTTGCGAGAACGTTAAGGTGCATTGAACCATGGTCAAAAGCGCTAAAAAGACGTACACAAGATAGAAGACAAACACGGGCGCTCCTCACAACTGTATTGGGAAACGAAGATGGAAGTATATATATATATATACTATATATATATATATATATATATATATATATATATATATATATATATATATATATATATATATATATATATATATATATATATATATATATATATATATATATATATATATATATCTGATACACTTATCGTCACTCAGGCTACACAGGCGCGAGATACAAGGGCATAAACCCGTTTCTATATATTTATCGAAAAAACTAATCTCAGCATTATTTAATGTTATTGACGCATTTGTGTTTGTGTTTGTCTTCTATCTGTGTACGTATTTTTAGCGCTTTTAACCAAGGTTCAATGCAGTGAACACCAACTAGCCTAACAACAAGTTCTTTTACAACGTTAAAAAAAAATCAGTGCTAAACATTAAGAATACTAAATTCATTATTGTTCCTCACGTAAAAAGCAATTATCAAACGTATGTAACCTGCAGGTAAGTGACAAAACTCTCTGCCAGGTTGATACATATAAATACTTAGGTGTAACATTGAACTCATCAATGCATTGGGAACATAACATAGAAGCAGTCTGCAAGAAGCAATCTTTTTAGTGCTTTACACTGACCCAAGCCCGAAAACACTTTATAAAAGCAACACTGCGCCTATTTTACTTTAGCATAATTTTCCACCCGCATTTAACCTATTCTGTGGAGTCATGGGGATACACTTATACATCGTATTGCACACCTATTCTTGTATTACAGAAAAGGGCCATGCGCATAATAGCATCAGCACCGAGAACTGCCGCGTCTTCGCCCGTTTTTAAAGAACTTAACATCATGCGCTTTATTAAAGCTAGAGATTACGAACTTGCAATACTGGTCATAAGGGTAATATATACAAACACTCCGTACCACTCTTTTATTCCTAGTTTTCCAAACAGAAATACAAGGCATACTAACAATAGTAACCTTAGCTTGCCTAAAATATCTAACACATATGGACGTCGAAGCCTTCCATTTATCGGGGCAAAAATACGGAATAGTCTACCACACTAAATAAAATGTCTGACACAAAATGAACAATCATTAAAAACCTATATAATTTCTGACATTTATAGCTCACCTAGCTGAATCTTTCTTCGTTCTGTTGAACATAATATGTATTCATGTAGTGTCTTGACTCCCTGTATAGGTCCGAAGTTTTATACATTTGTTTCGCTTCGCATATTTTCTTTAATTTTATATTTTAGCACTCTTGAATTTTTCTAGCACATTTCTCGCATCGTTCCTGACTTGGATTGAAAAAAAAAGCACATTGTTTGATGGATCCAAAACTAGCCTTGTCGCTATGGATCCAGATGCCATTCACAAATTTTGTAGATATAAAATTTGCGAAATAAAAACCTTCTTCTTTTTCTTCTTATATCTTTACTTTTCATGACACTTTCTGATAGCTTCTAATAGTTATTGGCAGAGTGAGAATGGCAGGCGCCTCCTGCGCGCGCTTCGTGCCTTCCGCCGTGCTTTGCCGCTATCGCGCGCTCGAGGTGCAGGAGACGCCAATGCGTCGCCGAAGCCTCCTATATACTGACAAATCCTGGCAGATCGCCACGAGAAGCGGCCACCGAAATGGGAAAGGTGGAGCGGCAGACAACGGATGAGAAGAATGCCACGTGGCTGGCGCCCCGCTATGGCGAGAAGCCGAAACACACTTTTCCCGAGTGAACAAGTGTGTTTCGGGTCCTCGCCGCTGCAAAAGCTGTGCGCTGCCGTCCAGGTTACACGAGAAATGGCTCTTTGATGCTCCGTGTATACCAAATCTTCGCGCTCCAAATATGCAATCGGGTACTCAATGGCTCTGTCGTCGAACTGCCAGGCTTTGTGAGTATAGAGGAGGCTATTGTAGTAATTAGTAAGCTCGTGGTATATCCATGCACGCGCGGGACAACTGAAGCTTCTCCCCCTGCCAGTCTCACCATGTAAGTCACTGAAAACCAGTATTAAACTTGCAAAATAAAAAGTACACCAAGCAGCAGCTGTACGGAATACTAGTTTTAACTACCTATGTGAACAGAAAAATTAAATAACGTGTATTCTTAACTTGGTTGTTTGGTAAAAAAACAATTAACTAAAATCAATATGAAGTGCCTGCCTTTAGCACGCATGTAACGAAAAAAATACCACCTCCCCCATCATAAAAACAAGCAAACAAACAAAAGAAAACAAGAAATTTTAACATCATGTGAAAAAATTGGGAGTTTAAAATGATTCCCGAACGTGATTTTGAAGACCCCGAAATAGGCGCAGGTTTTTAAATTGTTAAATGAGTCTTGCACTTGCAATTATGTTTTTCCGAAGAAGTTCTTTTTTCTTGACATGTGAGTTTCTTAAAGCTTTTAAAAAGAGCTTTTGTGGAGATCAGTGTGTTTGAAGGTGTGGATAAGAATTCCCGGTATTTATTTATGTTAGGATAAGTTAGGTTAAATGGTCATCTTAGGCATTGCGCGTGCAAAATAAAAACAAAAACTTAAAAAAGATTGATGGGCGTAAAGGGGAATTCCTTCAATCCTGTCCTTTTAAATGAGAATAAATTTGAATGATATAAATTTTAGAACAAAAAGACCAGCTTAGAAAATTTAATTCTATTTCAGTTTATTTATGTGTTTTGTAAACGTCAATGTGGCTGCCGACAGGCTTATGTTCTTTTCAAATATAAGTTTAAGTAAATAAAAAGTTTTGTTCATGTTTTTATATGATTTGTTTACGTCAAATGCTTTTCAACTGTTTCCAGAAAATGAGACAAAGGCAAAGCTGGCACCGAGACAGCGCCTTCAGGTACGCCCCCCGCCGCCATGTCTGAGCTGGGCCCGCAACGCGCGCGACGGCGCGCGCCTGAGTGCCGGGCACAACCGGGTGCCTGGCCGTTCATGTTATTGGATACGGCGGACTAGATTTTTTTTTTCTAATATAAAGAGAGTTTTGTTTTCTAAGATGAAGAAACTAGTGTTTGTGCATTTTTATTGGAGTTATAAAGTTCGGGAAGACGTCTCTATCGCCAAATATAATAGCACGAGCAGAGTTGGAATCGCTCGGGCATGAAGACAAGCTTTCTCCAATTCCGCTAAACGCAAACGATTAATAAGAAAAAAAAAAGCAGTTGAGTTTTTTGGAACATTGGCATGCACTGCGAAAATATATTTTGTTTACCCGTTTATTGCAGCAAAAGCTGAGAGCAGGCACACGATAGAATGCACCTCTCCCTGCGTCTAAATAGAGTTTCGTGGGCAAGGACTGCGTTGCTAGCGGGAGCTCGTGCCGTCGCTTTGAGCATGAATTGGGCACACGCCCGCAAGGCTCGCAATCCTTAGCGTACGCTCTACTAAAACGTTTTAGTATCTTGAACAAAGTGCATTTGAAGAATCGGCATCGCTGGTTAAGCAAATAAATGACACCACTATGCATCGTGTAAAACAGGACTTTTCGGTAATGTTTAGCATCACCGATCGTCTTGTCAATCCAGCAGCTTCGTTTACTTCATACACTTTTCATACACATTTTATAAGCGTCGAATACTACCTTCAACTGTGCTCATGCGCGCGGAGGAATATGCGACGTCTGCTGTTTACGCGCCTCGTGCATAAAACTACCCGTCAAATAATCAAATACACTCACTTGTATCCCCTCCGTTAAAATGAAAAAAATTGCGTGTGCTCGGTTGCCTTGTCAGCACGTTTCTCATTTATCACATATATTAGTGTTTTGACATTCTCACGCGCAAGGTAGACCCTTGAGTTCACTCTCAAAGCGCATAAGCTTTGCCGCACACCCGCGGGCGTACCTTACTTTGTGAGTTACAAAACGAAGACAGAGGGATCCTTCAGCAAAGCCTTTTGAATACAAGAGCAATTTTTTTTATTGTCAATAATATGAATCACAGAAGACAAATCACATACAAAGATGAAGACATGAAAATATTTATTGCTACAAGGCAAAATATTGCACATTCGGAAGAGGTCGGTGTGAAAAAAAAAATGGAAGGATCTGCATATGGCTTGAGTTTCTTGAGGCCAGTCTTTGCCAAGATCACTGGCACAGACTGATCGTTCGTGAAGTGATCCTGAAAAATAAATGCAGCATCGCATATCTTTAGTTGCCATTTGTGAAGTACCGATCGCGGAAATATGTTGCTCAAACAAAATCGCGAGGTGCTCGATTGTTGGTGACTCTCCTTTCACTGACGCAAGATGCACGGGGTAACACTACAACCCTTTTTATTTTAGTGGCACCCTAGTCTCTCACGCATCGTTCTCAACTCGGCCGACTCAATGCAAGCGAGCTAAGAGTGAGCGAGTCAGTTTCTAAGATCCAATACGCGCGAAAAGACGTGTTTAAGTCCTTCGTGCCGGTAATATACTTCCGTGTTTGTCTCGTCTCATGATCGTAATAGGCGATCTTCATTGGCGAGACCGAAAGAGACAGGTAATACGATTCAGAGTTTGACAATGACTTACCTCGCCAAGTCTCCTCGGAGGCACTCGAAACTTTTCCGACCGATCCGGTGGAGCCATTGTCTTCGCCGTTGAAGTTTTTCTTTCCCGTCGGGACGGCAAAAATGCTTCTTCCCTTCCGCAATGCTGTTTGTGCAATCTACAGCGCAGCATGATGGCATCGCGTTGCCGCCGAGGTTGTGGTAAAATATAAAAGAACCTACGGCCGGGCCGCGGCCAACGGAGCCGCCGCTACGCCTGGCCCAGTGATGGCGTCGGTTTCGAGCAGACGACCGAATCGCGCGGGATCATGGGAAGACAACGGTCACGTGTCGCGCCAGATCCAATTGAAGCGCTCTTTCCTCCTAGCAAATTTGTTCTGTTTACAAAACACTCTTCGAACATACGAAGAAAACTACGACCGTCAGAATTTTTTTGTTCTTTTAAACAAACAGTATAAATCAATAAAATCCTGTGTTCATCTTTTATACAAACGTTCGCTTTGAGAAGGCCTGAGCAGCCGCGCATTTCTCCTTCGCAAAGCTTTCTTTAAAAGCTTTACTTCCAAAGAAAATATAAAAATATCAACGTGAAATTGTATATATTATTTTGAAGGATCAGTTACAATCAATAAAAATATGGATATAATGTATGTTCTTATAAATGCATGCTCTTGAACTAGACGGCGAAAAGAACAAACGAAAAAAACTGTTTTTGAGAATGCTCCTGCCACGGATCCTTGCTTCTTACTAACGTTTCGGTTAAATCACTCTTCTAAATATACTTTGTAAAACTACAATCGTCGATTAGCTTGCGTTTCTGTTTTTGTAGGATCAATATCAGTCGATTAAAACGCGTGCTTATGCTTCAAACAACGAATTTTCAAAGATTAGCTTGTCAAAAGAACAATCTAAAAAGTCGTATATTTTCGGCCACAATGTGTGAAGAAACGAAAGCGCTAGATGAATCAAGATCTCGCAATGCGGGTGGAATGAGGCCGTCAATTAACTGAGGACAGAGGTGCGACGTATCTGAGGATGGAAGTGGGACGTGGTTAGTTCTCATAGCCGTCGTGGTTGGCGTAGTGAATGCCATCGACGACCGCCACAGTGCTGGGTGATCCGTGAAGCAAGTGGGTAAGCACGGTGGAAGTTTCTAAGACTATAAATCATTACGCGTAGCAACTGGATACTGACAAAACATGATTTCGCATAACGCGAGAAATATTTGGAAACAACTGCTTGAATCAGACGACACAAAGATTTTCCCTTCGTCGTGCCATCTTCGCCGAGATGTCAGGGCTGCCTTCTTCGCTCTCTTCGCGCGGGACGGCCGACGGGAGGTACCGACTTCCCTCTCGTTGCGCCATGAGAAAGAAAAAAATATTGTTTTCTCTTCGCGCGTGCGGCGACGACAGCCCATGAGGTCGAAATCTCCAGTAAAGTGTTACCCGTAAAGCTATCGCTTTAAATGAAAGCAAGACTCAAGAACTATATCTGCAGCTTATTTTTACTTGGTAGAGTTTTGTTTAGAACCCTTACAACAATAACAAAAAATAAATTTAAAAACGGCTGGACAACAAAGATGATGAGGAACTTTTCTCTAAACAGTCTACCTGTGTTTGAGTTTGATAGAGCGGTTTCTTTAGAACAAAGAAGACACAGGAGCAGAGACGAAGGAGTTGAAGCTCAACAAAACATAGCCTTTAATTCACACTACAATCAACAGTCAGTTTGTTTTATATTCTGTGAACACTACAGGGTTCTTTTCCAACCCCCTCAGTCCCTGTTTCTGAAATAACGTGACCTAGCAACTCCTAGTTTTCGACAGAAAGGGTCAATTGAGTCACTCTCTGCTTGGGGGGGGGGGGGAAGGGATTGAGATCGGTATGGGGGGGGGGGTCATCCAGGAAGCCTAAGGAAGGTGTGCTGCCACTGCACGCTCCTGGTCGTTCCAGTGGTGCTCGTCCAGACAGCATTCCGCAAACGTCGCCGTCAAGGGTCGGGTCCGAGTTAAAGTCCGGACCAAGTCACCGGCCGATTGCCCGGCGTGGCGGTCACTACCCCCCGAACATGCGTCTCTCGTCACCCGATTCCCGTGCAAGGATCTTACGCAATCTTAGTCTTTCCAGTTACCCCACCAATGTTTCTGTGGCCACGGTGCCTCGGTCAGCCAGGCACCATTTTTTTCAACGCGGTTGATCTCTCGTCGGAGCCCGCCGTCTGCCTCTGCTGCTCGTGCAGGCCCTTAGTGGCCGGCGTCCTACAGAGGGGCACCCGTAATCTCCACCGCCGCCATTGCCATTGTCTACGGTCGGGTCCCACACGAAGCACTCAGACACCAAAGGCGCCGACATCTCGTCCTCACCATGGCAGCGGCAGGCGTCAAGCCATTGAAATTGAATTGAAATTGTAAATTGAAATTGAAATCTTTATTTCCAGAAATTTACTCTGGCGGGCTTCCAGACAAAAAGCTACCATATGGTAACTTGACGGGGTCTGGGGCCCTAAAGCAAAACAAGCATAGCAATCTGGCTGAAAAGTGTTATACATTAAAAAGACTCGTTATACAGCATATAGAGTTTCTCTTACAAACTAGGCATGTACTTAAGTAACAATAAACAGAGTAAACAAGTGAGAGCGCAGAAACGTTCGGCAGCAAGCATATTTTGCAAAAGCGAGAAAAAGAAAAATGTCATACAGAGACATCCGCGTTAGATAAAACACTGATACAATTCAGCTCTAGTCAGAGAGTATATATCTATGTTTTCAGGCCCCGGTGCCGGATTGTCAAACCGACGTCAACTCAACTCCACATAAAAAACAAAAAAATTCCCGCAAAATTAATATTTGCATTTTGAGGAATGCCATGAAACTGCTTTCAAGCTGCCTAGACGTAAAATTTCCTCTAAACGTTTTGTTTAGTTAATATTCTAGTTCCTTGTTAGTGGGAACCAACTCAACACGTTGGGCTTAATCAAACAGATTGTCAAAGTGTGTGTGGAATATTTTGCAAAATAAGCCGCCATTCTAAGACACACGCACATAAAAAACCACACACATAGAAGAGTACACACAATGTCACTTCAAAATTCGCATGTTTTTTTTAATACTTGGCCGCACTCTTAGTATTGTAGCACGTGTAAGAGATCATCGACAGGTTAAACAGTTCTGACATGTTCGCGAGCTTTATAGTTCCTGTTTGTTTTGACAAGACCATAGTGGTTGGGAAAAACCTTGTATCTCTTTGCTTGCTGTTTTATTCCTCCTGTTTTGTTTCTGCCCAGCTTCTGTGTGGTACGTCCCAAAAAACCGGAAATTGTTCAAACTCAAATCCTATCTGAGCAACGTGAAGGACATCAACAATCTCAATATACGCGGTCGAGGGAACAGCGTCTTCAAAATAAGGCTTAGCCCCATTTTACATCTTTCCCTAAGCCGATCGTGTTTAAACTGTTTATCCAGAAGCCACTTACACGGGAGGCTTGTGTGTTTGCAGATGATACACGCTTGCTGCGAGACATTTCTAAGCCGCTGCGTAAAGGCCTCGGTGTGCTTTCCTCTTATTGTTCGGTTCACTGCTCGGCTTCATAAAAAGGTGTTATATATCGCTACTTCAATCTGTTTACTTATTGAACCAGCTTAAGCTTATTATTATTTTATTTTTTAACACGAAATATGTGATTGTTCTGCTTCCAAGAGGATTTTATATTGTAAATGTGCCGTGGACGTCACATTTAGCTAGCTTATCCTATGAAATAATTTACTTTTTCGACAATAGCTCTACGCGTCCACGAATTCTCCTCGAAGAGGGACGGGGTCTCGTTTGTATGCTTCAGGCCGAACGGAAGCATGCAAAATACCTAAAGCAAACATTTTTCTTTTTGTCGTCGTTTTGCTGAGAGATATTATGCCCAGGGAACATGCTGCGATATTAGATGTTTCATGAGCAGTTCGCATTTATCTACGTTAAATAATAACCCATTTTGTGTTGTGAGACGGTGTCTAAATATGTCCCGTGAAGACCAAATTGATCTAACCCAAATACACGACGCACCCAAGGGGAGGTTGTGCCGCCTATTTGTGTTTTGAAAATAGCAAAGAACAAATTTGCCTCAAAATAATGTTACAAGTAAAAGCCCTAATGCGCTCACAGACCAACATAGAGCTATGCCTTGTTTTTGTTGTTGTTGTTCCCGTGTGAAAAGAAACACGTTGTCAACGGTTGGGACCTTTGATTTGATAAAAGTATAAAATGAAAACAAACAAACAAAGATTTTGAGTTTGCTCTTGTTTCTTGTTTTGTCCAATAAAATGCTGTAATGTTCAAGAGAAAAACGTTTTACTATCAATATATATGAAAAAGTTCGCACCCCACAATCCCACGGAAAAAATGAATTGCTCATTTGTATCATTTGAAACTTACGTAAAAAAAATTACTTCGATGTTAAAAAAGTGAGAGCCATTTACAACTCCCTGTAACGTCGAATGAGAGCGCAGCTCTTGAGGAGGAGGAGGAAGGGTACTGAGGGAAGGATATACCTCCTCCTCTCCTTCTCCTCCTCCTCCCCTAATTCTTCAGGTCACGTGACCTCGGGGAGGGGGAGTCACGGTGACCTCGGGGGAGGAAGTCACGTGACCTGGGGGAGGGGGGCGGGTCCTGTGACCTCGGGGGTCACGTGACCTGGGGAGGGGAGGCGGGTCACGTGACCTCAGAGGGAAAGGGTCACGTGACCTCGGGGAGGGGGGTCACGTCACCTCGGGGGTCACGTGACCCTCCCCCCCCCAAGGTCACGTGACCTCGTGGGGGGGGGGCTCGCGCGGTGCATTATGGGACATTTCCCATAATGCACCGCGTGGTTACGCCAACGGCGACGCCGACGCCGCTCAAGCCGAAAACGGGCGCCTAAGAGCTGAGCTCTAAAAAAAGAACTGCCACCTAGCCATATATTTGTGGTACAGTAAACTGTCGGAGGTTGCGAAACAGATATTTTAGATTCATGTAATGTAATTGAAAATTAATTTGCGCTCAGGGTCAGCTATGCATAAAAAGGATCCGGACGTCTTCCGCTATAGGTGCCATCTTTATGGTGAAAAGGTCAATGTTTTTAAAATAATTTATAATATAGAGCGAAACACAAAGGAGCATTAATAAACAATAATAATAAATGTAAGTTACCTAGTCCATCCAGCTCCCTTTTCAACGCCTGCCAAATTTATTTTGCGCTCAGGGTCAGCTATGCATAAAAAATATTCGCACGTCTTCCGCTATAGGTGCCATCTTTATGGTGAAAAGGTTAATGTCTTTAAAATAATTTATAATATAGAGCAAAACACAAAGGAGCCTTAATATACAATAATAATAAATGTAAGTTACCTAGTCCTTCCAGCACCCGTTTCAACGCCTGCCGAATTTATTAATTCCAATGGGTCTTCTTTTCTCTATGCCAAATCTTAAGTTATTACAGGTCGCTTCATCAGTCTCCTTTTGGCAAGGCAGCCTTCTCTAGTACGCTCTCCTAGAGATACAATATATCCCAAACAACATCGCTCGGGTAACTTTTGCTGGAATAGGAGTACTTTACAAACTATTTTTTTGAACACGCAGGTAATATTGTCCAAAGCAGGAAATGCATTTGACAACATTACGTCGAAAGCACCAACCGAACACAACTAAGGTAATAAAGAAACAAAAACAAAGTGTTGTCGGCCAGGTCACCAAGAGAGACAAAGTGGGCTAGGTTTGACACAGGAATGCCAATAAAAGCCAGAATACACGCTAATGACAATATCCCCCCCCCCCCCTTGTTGGGAACGCTAAACCTTGGCCTCTGGCACCGTTTTTTTAGGAGTGGTGAAAGCGAGAAAACGTACAGGACCTTTCATTTCGACAGCTCTTCTAATGCGAGGTTGTCCCGAGAGAAGCGGTTGAGGTCGGTTGGCTAACACGATGCTGATCGTCTCTGGTGATCGTCAATGCCGGCGAGGTCTCGACACAATATTCGGAGGCATTCGTACTAGAAGCCACTGCCACGTGGAAAGTGAGAAAATAATCGAAAAGAAGACAGAGACAACTGATTTTATCCTCGGAGCTCTCTGCACTAGTCCCGGATGGATGGACTTGCATGCGACGCCGGTTAAAGAGTAAAAGTTAGCATCAAAAACAGGCAAACTGGTCATTGTTGTACAACTCGTTTGAAGAGAAATGCTACAATGTAAAAAAAAGAAACGAAGAAAATATTTCTTTATCTTACCTTTAGTATAATACAACCTCAAAGCGTGTTTTCGCTTTTTCTTAAATGTTGGTGATATAAACAACAAGTGCCACAAAAAGTTAAGAAAAGAAAAAAAAAGTCAAGGCTTTACGTGACACTTAAACTCTCGCGATACTTAAGTTAACCACAGACCCCCACGGGGCCTGAGGTCGACCCCTTGAATATCTCGGTGTTCACAAACTGTTTTAGTGATTATGAACTACGCGAAGCTTGCACGCAAAACAATGAGGGACTACAGGGCTTTGTTCCACGCAGCAACAACGTACACTAATGTTTGCGTTTTGTTTCATTTGTTCTTTATACGTTGAGTTCCCATAGAATTGACCTTTGAGTTGATTTCATTGATCATATTTTTCCTCCAAAAGCAGAGTGACTCAGCATTCTTGTTTTTGAAAATGTGTTCCTTAAATTTTCACCTGCGCGCACTTTATTTTTTTTGCACGCTTCAGTTGAACGTACACTGCGCGTATCATTTAGTGCGAACACATCTGTATTTTGGTTTTTGCATGTTTACTGAAATAGGTTTGTGTTGAATTTAAAAATTGCACATTGACCTCCGTAAACATGCTCCACTGCAAATGATCACAACTTTCAGCTGATTTTGTTTTAATGTAAGGAGTCAGAATAAATTTTTCCAGATAGCCGTTTTTATATTTCAACATTGCTTAAAGCTACAGATTTGCACACACTGTGAGATTATGACGAATTGTTTCAGAGTTTTTTTATTTATATTTGTCCTTCTTCCTCTAAAGTGCCAAAGTGCTGCCGGCAGAACTTAAATAATAATAAAAAAATCAATAAACGTGACGCCTATGGATATGGCGGCTCCACAATGTAACAGTTCACGGGAAGAACACCACTTTACCCTTATGAGTGCATTGTATAAGGAGTACTTCGATGAAACAAACATAAAAAATACCAGTATCCCATCCTTCAACGAAACAAACTGCGCGTTCTTGACGTACCTGAGAAATCTTGCAGATGGCAATTGATGACTGGAGGCAGGCTGTAGACTCATGAACATTGTGGGGACGGGACGGACAGATCCAAGGACAGATTGATTGAGCGACTGCTCTCGGAAAAAGTCCAAGAGCACGGGCGCGTACGCTCGAGCGGTTAAGAAGAATAAGAAATGGTAATAGAAAAGAATTGAGGTAGATAGTGATGATGGTTATGACAAAGATGAAGTGGGCGTTGTCTATGAGCACCC
Organism: Ixodes ricinus; assembly: GCA_037355805.1. NCBI lineage: Eukaryota > Metazoa > Arthropoda > Arachnida > Ixodida > Ixodidae > Ixodes > Ixodes ricinus. The sequence continues at coordinate 35,908 of JAZHYW010023240.1, read as the reverse complement.
TCACAATATACCAATATTTGGTGCATTCTGAGGCAAACTCATTACGCTGGTCATAAAGTTTCGTTGAGGCACGGTTACCAATAAGATATTTTTCACGACTATTCATCTAAAAGCAACTTTATTACCCAACGAAGTACTTACACTCATTGTCGATGATTGGACGCCCCATAATCAAGCGTATCGTGTAATTATTCCGTTTCACATTATGCTGGGCCTTAGCGCACGCTCCAAGCCATCCGAGTCAACAGGGCGCCCTGTAAGTATCTCCAGACTACGCACTCCGCGCGGTGCTGCGTTCCCCCCAGAGGTCACGTGAGCCTCACACGGCCTTGGATTGGCTCCGAAAGAGGCTCCGATGGCTCGAAGCGCCCTCTGCGCTCTATAGCAGCTTGTACGGTTACTCTTGCATACTACACCTATTTGGCTCGATAAATTTAAATAGGTTGGCATTTTCTATCGTTTTATGGAATCCCCCTAAGCGTTAGCCAAGCGCTCAGGTTAGAGTCTGTGCAACGACGCTTTGTAGGAGATGTGTATGATCGCCACGTGAGACGGAGAGTTTTTTTTATGACTATCTTTACCTTTTAGCCACTCTTGTTGTTTCGCCTCGTTCGGAGTCTAGTTCGCGACATAGTGTTTCTTTATAAGGTGCTCAGCTCTGTTTTTCATTTTACCCTGCTGGTCAGTAGGATATAATTTCATGTTTACAACGGCAAAATTGAGCCACAACTTTTTTTACCTTTCTGGCATGGAATCTGTTTCTCCATCGACAACGCATGCAGCCTGTGTACGACCGGTTGGATAGTTCTAACGTGGACAACTTCACTGGAAGTTCTGATGTGTTCAAGAGGAGTGCATTGCAGATTGTTACTCGCTAGTCATCTTTGTTTTGTCTTGCGCTTCATGTGCGTGAAATATGTACGTAAAATATAATCTCATTTAGTAGGGTGCGTTGTTGGGCTAGTTGGTTCATCTTAGTTAAACATATAAAATAGCTGTACATAATGGAATAAAACAGCGCAAGGATACAAAAAGGAAGAGACAAACCAGACAGGACAGAGCGCTGACTCGCAACTAAAGCTTCTTTACTCAACGAAAAAGAGAAGGACAAAAATAAAGAAAAAAATATACAAAACAATACAGAGAAAGAAGACGAAAAATACACATTGTTTTACGCAATCGCTCGCGCACCTTTCACCCATGGTAGCTGACTACGGCACGCGCTGGACCCTCATTGTCAACTTCAGGAATTCCAGCTCCGTGCCTGACAACGCCACTGATGCTGCGCTGATACAGTTATTTCCTCTGCTCTGGATGTGGAAGGCCTCCAGCACCTCGCGTGTCACTTTGTCCCTGTGTCGTCCCAAGATGGCGGTGGCACTAAAAAATGGCTCGCACAGGCACTCTTTGCAGTGAACCGATAGGTGGCCTCCCACTGTCGCTCCGAGGAGTACCTGTGTTCACGGAGCCTTTCATTCAGGCACCGTCCAGTTTGTCCCACGTAGGTGCGGCCGCACGAGAGGGAGTCCCATGTGTCACGTCCCATGTGTCACGGGAGTGGTATACAGTATCCCCTCTCGTGCGGCCGCACCTGCGTGGGACAAACTGGACGGTGCCTGAATGAAAGGCTCCGTGAACACAGGTACTCCCTCGGAGCGACAGTGGAGGCCACCTATCGGTTCACTGCAAAGAGTGCCTGTGCGAGCCATTTTTTAGTGCCACCGCCATCTTGGGACGACACAGGGACAAAGTGACACGCGAGGTGCTGGAGGCCTTCCACATCCAGAGCAGAGGAAATAACTGTATCAGCGCAGCATCAGTGGCGTTGTCAGGCAAGGAGCTGGAATTCCTGAAGTTGACAATGAGGGTCCAGCGCGTGCCGTAGTCAGCTACCATGGGTGAAAGGTGCGCGAGCGATTGCGTAAAACAATGTGTATTTTTCGTCTTCTTTCTCTGTATTGTTTTGTATATTTTTCTTTATCTTTTGTCCTTCTCTTTTCGTTGAGTAAAGAAGCTTTAGTTGCGAGTCAGCGCTCTGTCCTGTCTGGTTTGTCTCTTCCTTTTTGTATCCTTGCGCTGTTTTATTCCATTATGTACAACGATTACCAACTAGCCCAGCTATCAACCTTATTATATAAAATAGCGCAAAAAAGACAAGCACACGAAGTATACAGGACAAGCGCTAACTTCCAACTAGTTTTACTCAGGAAAAGCAAGCATATATGGATGTCTTCATCTCAAATCGGGCAGGCTAAATGGGTCTAATATTAATTTTCACTAAAAAAACTATATGTTTTGGGGGCGTTTCTGAAATGAAGGAGGGCGCAAACCGCATGTTCCCCAGATTTTTTGTTCTTCAGTTACGAAGCGTAGAAGCCGCAGTGGCAGAAAATAGTGTTTTGCCTGCCGTTGCAGGTCGCATGTTTGACACCCTCTGCTGGCGCTAGTGTTTTTTCTACACCCTTTTAACTTTTTTCCCTCATTTAGTCGGTATTATAAAGATACCTCGATGTATTCAAATATTCTTAGGAATTTGATTGTTTTCTAAAAAAAAAGTCAAACTCGTCACTCCGGTCGCTTTTTGGTCAAATTTGACAGATCTTTACTTTGTCTGTACTTAAGGCAAATTTTCTTTCTTTGGCTCTACAGAAAGCCCAAATGAAGCCCATTATAGATATAATAATATCATTATGATCTGTTGTATAGCCGTTCCGCTACCTTCACCTGAACGTTGTAAGAAATAACAAATGTTGACAGTTTGCAATCGATTTTCTCAAAAAACCCAGTTTTGTAAATATTTATTTTTTCAATTCTTTCAGAAATATTAGTCGACAACAAGAAAAAACAATCTAAAATGTAATATTTTGGTTGTATGTCCTCTATTTGAGCCGCAATCGCGTGAAATGTGTGAACATTTGTTATTTTTCACTGCGTTTACGTGAAGGTAGCGGAGCGGCTACTCAGCAGATCATAATGATATTACTATATCTATACTAGGCATGCTTAGGTCTTTTTACAGAGCTAAATAAATAAAATTAACCTTTAGTACAGACAAAGTAATGACCTGTCAAAGTTGACCAAAACTCGACCTGAGTGTTTTCTAAATTATTAGAAATATTTGAATACGTCATGGTATCTTTATAGTACCTAGCAAATGACGGCGAAAGTTAACAAGGTCTAGAAAAAAACACTAGCGCCAGCAGAAGGTGTCAAACACGCGACCTGCGACGGCAGGCAAAAGCACTAGTTTCTGCCACTGCGGCTTCTACGCTTCGTAACTGAAGAACAAAAAATCTGGGGAACATGCGGTTTGCGCCCTCCTTCATTTGAGAAATGCCCCCAAAACATATATTGCCGCGAGCACAGGTGGCTAAGCAGGCAGCGCGCTCGTGGCCTAACGGTTTTCGCGCGTGCATTCCACGCAGAAAGCCAGGGTTCGATTCCTAGCCGCGGGGACGCATTTTTATTGACTCTGACGTAATGATCTGGTAAATTCGAGAACCGTGTTGCTTGTTCAAGGTCGGAATGATCTACACGCAGAACCTTCTACGCCGATTCTTCGAGAACCCCAATGTGTGTACATCGGGCTCCGCGTGACGGGCCGCAGTCAGTTTCGCCTCAGCGTTCGATCCTGCTGCTTGCCGCCTTCGACGCGCGCGACGCTCTTCTATTATCTTTCTTTTTCCTTTTATTTTTGGGCACAAGGTCGCCCCATTAAACGTTCAGTTTACTCAGTCATTCGCCGCATCATCACTTGTCATTCGTGACAATATTTGTTTCGTTAAAATAAAAAAATTAAACCCTTTTAGACTACTCGATTTTAGATGAAACCTCCCATATCGGGCAGGCTGAAATAGTCCAATTTTTAATTTTCACCAAAAAAAAAATATATGTTTTGGGGGTATTTCTCAAATGAAGGAGGGCGCAAACCGTATGTTCTCCAGATTTTTTGTTCTCCAGTTACGAAGCGTTGAAGCCGCAGTGGCAGAAACTAGTGTTTTGCCTGCTGTCGCAGGTCGCGTGTTTGACACCCTCTGCTGGCGCTAGTGTTTTTTATACACCATTTTAACTTTCCTTCCTAATTTAATAGGTACTATAAAGATAAGTTGACGTATTCAAATACTTCTAATAATTTTATTGTCCTCTAAAAAAAAATGTCAAAATCGTCACTCAGGTTGATCTTTGGTCAAATTTGACAGGTCATTACTTTGTCTGTACTTAAGGTAAATTTATTTTCTTGGCTCGTTAGAAAGCCCTAAGCATGCCTAGTATAGACATAGTAATATGATTATTATCTGCTGAGTAGCCACTCCGCTACCTTCACGTAAACGTTCTGAAAAATAACACATGTTCACACATTTCACGCAATTGTGGCTCAAATGGAGGACATACAACCAAAATATTACATTTATAGATTGTTTTTCTTGTATTCGACTAATATATTTAAAAGAATTTAAAAATAGAAATTTACAAAAATAGGTTTTTTTGAGAAAATCGATCTCAAACTTTCAACATTTGTTATTTTTACAACGTTTACGTGAAGGTAGCGGAGTGGCTAGTCAACAGATCATAATGATATTATATCTATAATGGGCTTGCTTCGGCCTTCTGTAGACCCAAAGAAAAAAAATTTACCTTAAGTACAGACAAAGTAATGACCTGTCAAAGTTGACCAAAAAGCAACCGAAATGACGAGTTCGAAGGTTGTTTTTTGCTTTTTTTAAAAAGCAGTCAACTTTTTGAATATATTTGAATACGTCGAGTTATCTTAATAGTACCTATTAAACGAGGGAAAAAAAGTTAAAAGGTGTAGAAAAAACACTAGCGCCAGCAGAAGGTGTCAAACACGCGACCTGCGACGGCAGGCAAAAACACTAGTTTCTGCCACTGCAGCTTCTACGCTTCGTAACTCGAGAACAAAAAATCTCGGGAACATGTGGTTTGCGCCCTCCTTCATTTGAGATATGCCCCCAAAACATTTTTTTTGTGAAAATTAAAAATTATATTTTTTTAGCCTGCCCGATTTGAGATGAAACCACCCATATCTACACACGAAAGCCTAAGCAGCACCACATAAAAGTTGACAAATTTTTTACCCGATCATTCAGAAACTTTAATTCATTACTATGAAGTACAGTAGAAGTATCGCTGACACATGCCGTCCCACTTTTATTGATAAAGATTTTTGGTAAAGAATATAACTTTATGTGCGTGAAATATGATTCTAGTCCATTCGGAGGAATTTCGCCTTCCGAACATCAAGGGCCTCTACATCGTTTAAGGCCAAACTTCGTCGCCGACTAATTTGCGCATAGAAAGACGCCGTTGAGTTTGAGCAATTCTTGTAATGTCTGATAATGGTTCCTGGAAGGCATCTCCGACTGGCCTGCTGTTTACGGCGTCATCACTCGTAATCCTTCGATTTCCACCTCATGACGACATAAACGTGTCGTGCAGAGAGCCTGTATTATGGGCTGCATCTGCAATACGAGCTGCGACAAGGTGACGAAAGCTTCGATCGTCTGCCAACGTCTCCGAGACTTTCGTTCTCGCCACGTGGAAATGTAGCGTCGTGCTTTTGCCTGCAGCGACCCTGGTGGTCGCACAGCAGAGCGGGTGAAAGCGGCGGAGGCCTGTTCTGCTGCAGGTCGGCCTCAAGCATGACAGTCCACGGAAGCTTCCTTAGCCAGGAGTTGGGACGCCGCTATGACGGCGACACTGACGTTTACTTCTCTTCTTTTTTTTTCCACGAAACTTTTACGATTAGTTGCCAGGATCGCGACATCTGACAGCAGGATACGCAGTTTTATGTGACATCATTTGTTGCCACTTTGGGATAACGTTCATGCATACACAGGAGAGAACGCTAAATACACGTCGGAGACGCGTTTCAATCAACACCGTAGTTTTTACCACTGTTAAAATGCTTCAGGTTCACTTTTTTTCCAAGTAAAGGCAATTGCACAGAATAGCTGGTGAATCACCATACGTATGAAACCCCGAGACAAGAAAGGAACCAAGAAAGAAAAGAAAAACACACTATACAACGAAGCTTGTTGTTTTAGTAGAAAACCCCAGAGACAGGGAGCTAAAAAGGACAAAAACAACACCGTCACAGAACCCTAACAAAAAAAGAAAGCCGTTTACAACTCCCTGTAACGCCGAATTAGAGCGCAGCTCTTGAGGAGGAGAAGGGGAAGGTACGGAGTGGGGGCAATGCCCCTCCTCCTCTCCTGCTCGGCTCCCACTTAGGGGAAAATTTTCCGCTAAACTTAGCGAAAATATTTTCCGCTAAATTTAGCGGGAAAAGTTTTCCGCTAGATTTAGCGGGGAATTTTTTCCGCTAAATCTGACGGGGAATTTTGTTCTGCTAAATTTGGCGGGGAAAAGCTTTCCGCTAAATTTGGCAAGGAAATTTTTCTGCTAGATCTAGCGGGGAATTTTTTGCCGCCAAATTTAGGGGGTACATTTTTCCGCTAAACTTAGCGGGTAAAATTTTCTACTCAATTTAGCGGGTAAAATTTTCCGCTAAATTTATCGGGTAAAATTTTCCACTAAATTTAGCGGGAAATTTTTTCGCTAAATTTAGCGGGGACAATTTTTCGCTAAATTTAGCGGGAAAATTTTCCGCTACATTTAGCGGGTAAATATCTCCGCTAAATTTAGCGGGTAAATATTTCCGCTAAATGTAGCGGAGAAATTTTCCGCTAAATTTAGCGGGGAAAATTTTCCGCTAAATTTAGCGGGGGCACATTTTCCGCTAAATTTAGGGGGGGGAATTTACCCATCATGCACCGCGCGGTTACGCCGACGCCGCTCAAGGCGAAACGGGCGCCTTTGAGTTGCGCTCTAAAATGATTTCATTTTGAAGAGATGAAGGAAGACTCTGTCAAATTAAACGCACACTCTTCCTTCTTCTCTTCATATATCACGATCACAACCTTTGGTCGTCGGCAGGCACCACATTTGAAGGTTTCAAACAAAAAGACACGTGCACGACTGCAGTCTTAGCTTAAGACTGCAGTCGTGCACCGTCTTCTTGTTTGAGAGCTTCAAATGCGGTGACTCCAGACGACCAAAGCTTGTGATCGTGATATATGAAAAGAAGAACGAAAACTGTGTAGATTAGGGTAGAGTGCCTTCATACACACGCGCGCTTTTGCTTGAGTGGTGACATCTCAGCCATATTTACGCCCAATCTTTGTTTTTATGCATTTTGAAGTGCGCGCAATCCGGTGTCACTCACCTCGAGTGCATAGCTTTGGCTACTGCATAGACGCCATTTTAGCGCCCAAGTCACGCACCGAGTGCGCGAGAGCGTCACGCGCTGGCACATTGAGTGCAACAATGAATGTCTTCACCCTGAGACAGACAGACATGTAGGCACCCTAGATTAGGGTGCCTACATGTCTGTCAGTCTGAGGGTGAAGACATCCATTGTTGCACTGAATCTTCCAGCGCGTGACGCTCTCGCGCACTCGGTGCGTGACTTGGGCGCTAAAATGGCGTCTCTGCATTAGCCAAAGCTACGCGCTCGAGGTGAGTGACACCGGATTGCGCGCACTTCAAAATGCATAAAAAAAGATTGGGCGTAAATATGGCTGAGATGTCACCACTCAAGCAAAAGCGCGCGTGTGTATGAAGGCACTCTAGTGTAGATCTAAATAATTTTTGTGCTCGTTTTGAGCGGGTGCTCTTCTTGTCCTTTTACGCACCTTGTCTCTGGGTTTTTCTACTATGATTCGTCACCAGCTCGTCTGCGTCTTTACTCTAATTTCTGTCATTTTTGTTTCGCTTTCTTGGGGTTTTCTAAGTATGTCCTTTTACTTAAGTAATCGAATCTCAGAATGTTCTCCTTTGTAGATGGTGGTTCATTTTCGTTGCTAATAATCTGCGTTACTTTCTCAGCACTGTTCCTATTTTTTTCTTAGCGCATCTTTGGTAAGGGAGGACGTTAGAGCGAGCGTGAAAACTATTTGCCATGAGCCACTTGTTTACTGCTTGCTGTCCTTTTCTACCGAGCACGTATGAGTGTAATAACCCTCTCTGACGGCATGTTTTATTTTTCTCGACAGGTAATATTGTCACGAATGACCATTGATGAGATAACAATTGACAATTAATGAGATGAGATCACGAATGACAATTGATAACAGGTGTCTCTTTTCTCATTGCTTGGTGCGTTCTTTTACTCAGTTTCTCTTCACTCGGATTATGAGTTATGTAGCTTACAATGCAAAGACTACACAAGTGTTGTTTATTTGTGTGTTGCAGTGACAAAGTATTTGTTGTGCTTTTAAATATTTGGCATAAAAACTTTGTACTACGACACATTCGAGCAGAATGTAGTTACATCTGCAATTAAATAAATGAATAAATAAATAAATGAAAAAAAAATTACCAAAATATTTTGTTATGTATCATGTAAGTTTGCTACCCAGCCGTAAACTACCAGCTTGGTCAGTCGTGCGCATTGACAACCAAATAATATCACTAAAGTCGAGATGAAAGTGTATGGCAGCCATCATATTTAAGTTTGTCTTTTTCTACAGGAAGTAATGCAAAACGAAGTGAGCTGTTTATGCACTTCCCAAGAGTAAACTGACACCACTGGTTTTCCAGGATCATCCTATTTTTCAACGTGGAGAGAAGGTTGTCACAGCGGTAAAAAGAGACAGCAACACTTAATCCGAATTTCGTAAAAGTGCATTAAAAAGGATGATTAGGAATGAAATTATAATAAGGGAGCAAGAGTTTTAAGAACAAAATGACGCAACCCGTGTATCTTGGAACCTTCCCCAACCGACGGCTTGTGATAATTTTGCACATTTTTTTTCCTTTCTTCTTTTGCCCATCTGTTTGATTGTGTAGTGCCATATTGCACGCACAGTAATTCAATGTCAATTCTACAACAAAACAACAACACGATTGTTTCTTGAACATTTAGGAAATATAGATTAAATGGTATATTGATTTATCAATCGCGGTTACTTCTACTATTTTTTTTTTCAGAAATAAAAATGACCTCAGCATCTTGATAACAAGACTAATAAGTTCCAAACAAATCTGAAGGCTGAAAACCTACGCAAAAGATTATCCCAAGGCACATCCTAATGTCTTGTCGTGTACTATATAAGAAATAGCTAAGCGAAGAATATATACTATGAGCTCAAATTGAAATAGTTGGCAGTCCAATTTTTTTATTATTATCAAAATTTACTTTGTTTTCATCATCGTTTAAAGTCTGCTCATTCACAACAGAGCCGTTCCTCTTTCAGCAATCCATGAGACAAGCACACACCCTTCACAATTTCCGTCGCTCTACACCGCAAATATTTAATCATAAAAAAAGAAAAACAAGAGAACAACAAAATCTTCGACGCCATAGAACCGGCAAAACTTCCAACAAAAAAGAAAAAAAAATATGGGTGGGATATGATAGGTTTTTACGTGTTCCCGATGAATCCCTCCAGAATGTATCGCTTGAACCTAAAAGTCGACATTAAATAGATTGAATGGCGTATGCAAGCCATCGCCACGTTCTGACCTCGACTTGTGTACCTCTACATTCCTCAGTGTTCGTCTTAACGGCTAGGCTTACTCGATATGCTAAATATATCTATATAACCTCAGCGTCCGTCCGTTATGCAAGGGCGGATCCTTACTTTTCGCTAAAGAATAATGGAGACCAGGTTACCTGGCTCTAAACTATTCATGTCGGGGACCTAAATAAGCTGGCGCCCCCCCCCCCCCCAAGCTTTCCTTTCTTCTCCTTCTCCCTCTCTGTTTATACCCATCATTTGCATGAGGATGGACTAAAGAAAGCGATATTTCACTGCCCAGTCAATATAAGAATAAGAATAAGAAATAATGTGTCGTTAGACACCCTATCTATAATTAGATAAGGTGTCCCAGGACTCCTTCCAGAAGAAGGTAGTCGTATCTGTAAATGAAATAAGATAATTGTGTTGTGTGTTTGTTTAGACGGTGGGAAGGTAGCCCAAATGGGTGCATGAAGCATATTGTTATAACTGTTAGCCTGGTATGTGTTCCGTGTATCACGCAGAAGTGACACACGATCACACACCGGTACGATGCTCATCCAGATCGAAACGGACAGGGGTGAGGATTGAACGTAGGTTAGCTCGAGCTTTTGTTCCATATACTCTGAGCTGCGGTGCGCTTACACACTTGGCCACCTCTTCCTCTCAGCCAGTATAGTAAGACCGCAAAAAGCGCCACGAACAAAGAGGAATGAGGGACTAGAAACACTAGAAGGTAAAGTTTAGAATATTAGCTGAACTTGTGAAGCACCTAAAGCACAAAGACACGAGGAAAGGCAAGACAGGACCGATGGGGAACTTCTAACAAGAAGTTCCCCATCGGGTAATCTAGCAATTCACTGTGACAGGTGTCCGTGCGCGCCTAATCTTGACAAAACAAAAATAGCTGGAAAACTAAAAAACAAAACTGAGAGAGAATTGTTTGAGGCCTACTGCATTAGAGTGAGGGGCGAGGATTGCTGCGTGAGTGCACCGTCAGTGCACTTAACTGAGAAAGAGTTTTCTTTTTTGTGTCGGGAACCTGAATTTGTGTACAAATAGTTAAGTGTTTTTCAATAAACGTTCAGTTGTAAGTTAGCGCTTGGTCCTGTCTCGTCTTTCCTCGTGTCCTTGTTCTTTAGGCGCTTCACAAGTTAAACATGTACCAACTAGCCCACCTATCCCTTTTACTAGAATATTAGAATTTTGTTTTTATTGTCCGATGCAGAAAAGTGTGTCGTTCTTGCGTTCGCGACAAGTGACATTTGTTTAGGTGCCAGCAGTTCGTGGGCGCCTCCAGCTGGTAAAGTAGAAGATATCATTTCAGAGGCTACACAAGACGTACAAAACACTGTTCAAAGGGTGCAACAAACATCATTCACACAAAAGCAACACAATTCTTCAAAAATTCAACCCTGAACACTACAAGGAATATTATTGCTTGTCTAAAATTGATGGCTGCACACGTAAATACATTTCCAAGCTCAAATTTAAAAATGGAAGAGAAGTTGTTTTCGTCTTAAATTATGTTTTCTTTAAAAAAATGGTATGATTCATATAATACAACATGTATAAATTACAAATCTTTAACGGTGGTTCCGGAAAAAAAAAAGGAAGCGAAAACCGTTAAAATGTAAATTCGTGTTCTTGGGTATTCCGCGTCGTTTTCTCCACCTTCGACTTGCCAGATAAGCACCGCATTCATTTCGTGAAAATCTTCGTCGCTCGAGGCACGTAATGCGCGAGGAGTGAAAAGGCTTATTCCAAACCAAAGGTTATGATACGAAAGTTACGCGAAGAAACGTAAACGAAAAAAACCGAGGGCGTGTACGACCGATAAAAATGATGTAGACCACCACATTATTCGAATATATCGCAGGGTTCAAATATTAGAGCACTGGTTTATCGCAGCAACGTTTTTCTTTCGAGCCAACGACGTTTTTATTTTCGTATGTTTTCCTTCAAACTTTCGTCCTTGCTTTTAAACTCTACTTCCCCATTACTTCCTGCAATCCGAAACGTGGAAAACAGAAAAATATTGTCTACTACCTCTCTGACCACAAACAAATCAAGCAAACTTTCCAAAGGCGGGGTCTTTTATTGGATCCTTTTGTCACTCACACATGCACTGTTCTTTTTCTTTTTCTTTTTGTTTCTTGAACCCAACGCCCTGATTCCATTCTCCCCTCTATACGCCATTCTCACCTCCAGTAACCAAATCCCAACGACGATTCATCCAAGTCTGCTTTGAAGGAGCTTGCTATCTCTCTTGTGTGACTCGACACTCCAATTCCTATTCTGCTTTGCAAAAAAACCTCCTCCACATTTTTTTTTGCTTCCGAGGACGGAGCATTTGGCAGGAAGTGAGTTCCGCGCGCGTGCATCTCAATGCATTTATTCGGAAAAGAAGCTTCCCTTTTCTTCGCAGACGAAGCGAAAACTAGCAGACAACTGCACCGTGCTACTAAAAATCTAAACAAAAAGCGCCTCTGGTGTGAAGACGATTCCGGTGCGCGACACCGCATTCTCATGTATCCACTGAGCCTCACAGATAAGATATCCAATACCGGTGCAAAGTGGAAACGAAGCCAGCGGGCACATTTTTACAGCGATGTTACAGCGATAGCTGTTAGTGGGACACTTAGCGGTTTCGCGCTGTCGACCGCAATCCATATGGACGCGGGTCATTTTCGGCACTACGCCAAAATATTCCACGGGCAGGTAACAACGAAATAACAAGCAAGCAAGATATCAAGCATGGTAGCAAGATAACATGCATGGTCAGTAAAACAGTCCCCGGCGGGTGACCCTGCAGTGCACTAGAATGGGTGCCCATCTGACCCAGAGTTAGCACAACCAACAATTCTCGGGAGATACGCAGATAAAACTGCCTTAGAATTTAGCGATGCATTTTGTACCAAAGAGCAAGGAGAAAGCAAGTACTTTAGTGCCCCGTCCTTGCAGCTGATAAATACAAAGTTTTATTTACTAAACGAATAGCCAAAAATAAGCTATTAATAGTGTGTGTTTGTTCAAATAAACCTTCATTTGAGAGCGCACTTTGTCTTGTCTACTTCCTTGTCCCTGTTTATTCGGCGCTTTTCGTTTAACGCGTGCGACTATTTGTACCGAAGTGACGTACGAAAACATACTCCCCTGTTACACAGACTGCTGAAAGTGCTCTCTTCTGAATACACCCTCAATGGCTCCAAAACGCTAAGAAAATTTCTTCCGGTGTGTCACTTACACCGTAACCAACGCAGGGTGTGGCCTCTTAAGTTCCATACGCACATTCGCGTTTGAACGCGTTTGAGTGCGTTGCGGAGTCCTTGCGGCCAGGAGCGGTCACTTGCGGTGCGACGCGCACCTTCCCGCAACGCTCGGCAGCGCGACGCAAGCGAGTAGAGACTCGCTCAACTTTCCGAAGCGTTGCGGTGCGTTCGACCAATCAGAAGCCGAGAGAGGAGAGGAGGGTGACGTGTCCGCTCGCGCCACTCGGCCGACTCGGCGAGACGTATCCGGTTCCGCTCGCAGTGCTTGCTTTTTCGTTTTGGGGAGCGGTGGGGACTGGTTTTCCCAAGGCTGCGATGTTCAAGTTCGACAAAATGTCAGGGAAGCCAGTGGGATTGTCCCAAGATCGAACACTTCGGCGCTGTCGCTGGGCGCCGCCATGTTGCCGTGGTTTTCGCTTACTATTGGTGAGCCGCTAGATACGATAGCGAGTTCTTAGTGGCTCTTGACTGCGGTTGACTGTGTGTCAGCGCAACTGGGTGTACAAGCATGGCGCAAGCGCTCTTCGCAACGCAACGCGTCCGCTTGCCGCTACGGAACGCACCGCGCTCAAACGCAGATGTGCGTATGGACCTTTAGTGTTACGCTTGTTGCTTCGTGATGCGTTTTCCAGCGTTCTTATTGGCAAATGCCGCTATTTGATTTGCATTAAAGCGACACTGAAGGTTCATTCGCGCGATGCATGTTTTCAACGCGCAACGGTTTAGCGAATCCAAGATTTCGCAACGTAGAGTTTGACGCGCGAAACCTGTGACGTATTGCCTCACGAGAATTTCGCCAAACCCTGTCATCTGCACCGCAAATATTAAGCGTTTCGCATCAAAATTATATGAAGTACGCGCAGTGTGAAGAGACAGTCTGCTTTATTAATACCACTCGATAAACATAGTCGGATTCGGCTCACTCGGTTTACGAGGCCTGCCAAACCGGGGAAAGTCCGCGAACGTCAAAAAACAGGCGGTCGATCTCGAAGTATTTCGGACATTTTGTCACTACTAAAATATCAGTTATACCCAGTCATTGTGTTTATATGCAGCGCTTGCCCCCGTCGCGACTGGAGGGATCTGCACCGCGCCACCGACTACACCGTGACTGCACCAACAACCCGTACTGCCCGTGTCGCCCGTACGCGCCGCTTCTCCGCCTGTAGCTCGTCGCCATGTTTTGTCTTCTCTTTTCGGTTTTGACCACTTTGGCTCGGATACGGGATCGGCGAAAAAATCACGCTCCTCCAAAAACTAACTACGCCTCAAAAATCAGACGTCATAGCGATGTCGGGAGCTGCCATTGGCAGCGTCGGCGTTTCTCCTTCGGGTGGTTGACAGGCCTCGGCGAGGATTTCAGCAAATATATCGCTCTAGAAGCGAGGAGCGCGAGCCAACCTTTTCGGAGACGCGCCATTTTTTCGGTTCTTGTTCACACGGGGCATCTGTTTCCCGAAACCTAGTTTCGCGACACAAGATTCACCAACAAGATGTGTCATGTGAATAGACCTTAAGGTGCTCAAGACTCGTGCACTACTCTCGTTTCTTAAGTTGTCGGCGGCTATAAGAACGCAAAAGATTACCAAAGGAACAAGCTGCAGGATCGTCACTACGTCAACTTACCTTTTGTGTAAGCCCCTGTCGTTATGACTACTGCAATTTTGTTTAAATTTTTGACGTCCTCTTTGACGCCTTGTGTGGCGCAATGTTTATGACACAATATGGTTACGTTGTTGTGGTGGATCCCTATGTGGAGCGAAAGTTCGTCGGCTTCTTTTTACGAGGGTTGTGGTGACGTCGAAACGGCGAGCTCTGATTGGTTCTGAATGAAGAATAGTGGGTAGACCTCAAGGCATCTAGCATTGAGGTCTACCCACTATTCTTCAATCAGAACCAATCAGAGCTCGGCGTCTTTCTGACGTCACCGCAACTCCTGCAAAAGAAGCAGACGAACTTGCTCTCCGCATGGCAAAGAAGAGGCTTATGTTGGAAGTCGCGAGGTCATGGACACGAGCTCGGCTCTAGACCTGCACTAGCCGTTCTAATTCCGGTATCAAAATAAAATATATTATTATGACTTGACGTATAGGGTGTCCCAAGTCACCAGGGTTGATCTAGAATGGACCGTAAGAATTGACGCCTGTACGTAGCAATGTTAACTTTTTGTCAAAGGTGTATTTCACAGGTCGGTCTTTTCT
This sequence comes from Ixodes ricinus, assembly GCA_037355805.1. Taxonomy (NCBI): domain Eukaryota; kingdom Metazoa; phylum Arthropoda; class Arachnida; order Ixodida; family Ixodidae; genus Ixodes; species Ixodes ricinus. The sequence goes on along the minus strand of JAZHYW010023240.1, from coordinate 20,893 downwards.
TGTAAAATTACAAAGCGTAGCTTTCTTTTTAAAAAAATAGGGCCAAGAAACTTGCCAGGGTCTACGGCGGGCGGCGATGCAGACGACAAAGTCGAGTTGCGGGGTGCGTTTGACGCGCGTATTGAGAGATGGCGTCGGGAGACAGCGTTCGAAGGTGCAGCCGACCAGCGAAAGAAAGCAGACGACACGCAGACGAAATCCGTTGGCTCAAAAGCGCCGTCGTTATGCAAACGCTTTTTTCCGCTTTAAGTTTTTCTTTTATCGTTCACATTTATGTTTTAAACGAAAGGTACATTACAAAATATTATGTTCATTTCAATAAACCACGGTGGTCGCGAGCAGTCTCGTTAAGGAGGTAGCGCCATCTATCAATACGAGCGCCAAACCCTCCCCGCTACTCGACTTGGTCGTCTGCGTCGCCGCCCGCCGTTGACCCTGGCAAGTTTCTTGGCCCTATATTTTTACAGAGAGATAGCTACGCTTTGTAGTATTACAAGAAAAAACCGACCCGTGAAATACATTTTTGACGAAAAGTTGAGATTGCTACGTGCAGGCGTCGATTTTTACGGTCCATTTTAGATCGAGTCTGGTGACTTGGGATACAATTTATAACGACACTTATTGGTTAGGATTTCCAGCTTTAGGCGCATCAGAGCTCACATGTTTGCGTCGTTCAACGATGACTTCTCTTTAATTATTAGTTAAAACAAGAAAAAAAAGAAGCTGTCCTCGAGTTTCAAATGATGGCGACGGCATCGACTTAAAGGTAAAACCAAAAATGCGGAGTCCATGCTCCTCGAGTCCTTCGTTTATAACTTCCCTCGAGGTTCGTGCGATGTTTTTTGACATGCGACACCGGCGTCGACCCGTGGGTCTTATGCTAACGAATACGTTCCATTGCCGAACAATCAGGGACAACGGGAACCCCTCTACTCGCATTTGATTAAGAAGGGTCATTCATTCGCACAGCCCATCCTCGTATGTTAGAGAAGCACCTTCGGGTACGTTATATACTAAGTATAGGAACAATTTTTTTTCTTCTGTGTATGTGTGGCTACTTATAAATGTGAAAGCTAGTCTATATTGGAATACGGCACCTTTCACCTTAGTAGCAAGGATCCAGTTTTCCAAGTGCAATACAGCTCACGTAACGTAACCGTTAGAATTCACGGAACCGAAACCGTGTGTTACACAGTTTCGGTTACGTGAGTAAATCTTGAAACTCCAGCAGGAGGAAGCCTCTTAATGTCTGGGTCTGAGCAGGCGCTAAACCTTGAGGTTAAAAAGGATCTTCATGAAATCCTTTATTATAGCATAAGGCTATCAGAATACCTTAATTGTGTATACAGTATTTATAAAATAGACTCAGAGTAGGCATAAAATATATTCTAGGATGTTACCATATTATTTCAGTATGTGAGGTACAGGTTTTTATGCTTTCAGTGCAATTATCTTTGCTCTAGTGGTGCGCTGTCTGCACGTATGAGTTTAGCTGTTACCGCCGACCTTGTGTGGCTTGTATAGTCTATACCAGGGGTGGCCAGTCTGACCCAGCCTAAGCGCCGCAAACAAAACCACAAAACTTCCAAGAGTCGCGGGAAGGGGGGGGGGGGGCGGGGGGGGGCAAGCTTTTGTCTGAAGCAATAAATGAAACTCGAACTACTTTCAATCTATCCGAGTCAAAAGCAGCCCAACTGTACGTAATGTAGACCAAAAACTACCAAACTACCAAACCGCAAATTGTCTTTCGATTTAAAACGCGTTCCAGGGGGGGGGAGGGGGGGAGGAGGAGGGAGCCGCGAGCCGCACTTTAACAAAAAAGAGCCGCATGTGGCTCGCGAGCCGCAGCTTGGCGACCCCTGGTCTATTCATTCAGGGTATATTTTAAATTATATTTAGTAAACTAAATGAGTATACCTTAAGTATGCTTTTTGAAGTGAACCATTTGTTTTTATAAAAGTGCGCGATCAGTACACATTTCGTATATTGTTTTTGGCCAAGTTTAAATTTTCGCATTGCGCAAACAAGGTCAACCAAGGAACCCACATCGTTCATGTGAGATCAATATTCACGCGGCCTTGGTAAGCTGGAAGCCGCACGAGCTCGTCTACGGAAGCAGAAACACTGAAGCGACTGGGGTCTCTGTCTGCAACGCTACACTCTACATAATCCTAACGTTTAAAGAATGTGGCCTAAAGGATTCATCGCAAAGGAAATGTGTACAGCCGTGGAATAAGATCTACACGCGTCCAAAGTTGAATTACTGCTTATTAGTATTTAATGGCTGTCATCTACGCATTCCCGGGGTACATTGCGATGCTTATTGTTGTTCAGTTGAAATTTTCATTTTAGCGCATGGGCCCAAGGCGTTGATGTCCAAGAAAGTTGGGGATAAAATGACATTTTGGTATCGCGTAACACAGCGATTGGACTCTGTATTGTCATGTCAAGTATCATTACTCTGTCAAATATTGGTATCACGTGATATTATGACACAAAGTTACCTAAAGTCGCAGGAAGTCAGGTTACGTGTCGTTGAATGTAAGGCTAAATTTAGCGGGTAAATCAAGAAGAATTGTGCTCTTGTTTCCTCTCTGAAGCAACCGTTTAATGATTTCTAAACAAAATTAAATGGCCACTCTCCAAATGTTGTGCACAATGCCTTATAGTATTTGGAAAATAAAGGTCGCTGCCAATTTTTGTTCTGAATTCGGAGACAAACAACGTTAAAAACAAGTTTCCGAAAGAGAATTCATCGCATGATTAAAAGAGTGAGTTGATCTGAGTTTTTGCCTTTTTCTTCACCACTGTTCAGAATGTCTCGAATGGCCAGTTTGATTGCTTCTACAGACGAAGTTTTGGTATACACGTGTCTCTCCACACGACTGGACGATACGTGATTAGAGACGTCGGCAGGAAACAATTAGTGGAGACGCTTATTCGCCCCGCATGCGTCTCAATACCGGCGTCTCTTCTTTGCTAATATTTTTTTTGATTCCGATCAATATCAAAGCTTACATCAAGCACAAACACAATAACCAAAGCAAGTCTACAAACTACTGGGCGATCTCGTCGAAACGCTTTGCAGGCATAAGAAATGTAAGCAATATTTTCACATGGCCAAATAAGTCATTTGAGGCGCAAATAATAGTTTAATGTCTAATAAAAAATATTAATTAACTAAAGATTTTACGTAAGTTAAACTTGGAAACCAAAACCCACCTTGGTAATTAAGTTTTTGGGAAAGGTGGTTTTTATGTTTGTTTATTTTTTTTCCTTAACTCACGACTCATGTTGTCGATCTTTCCTGAAGATACAAGTCACCGTACTTTTTTTTTTTTAAAGAAGAGTAAAAACAGGACGTAGTGTCAGGCAACCAATAGTTTGGAACGTCTTTTTCTTTTTGTCATCTAAAAAAGCCCAGGAGAACAAAAGCTGGAATTAAATGTGGAAGACAAAACTAGACAAAACAAAAGAAAGTTACCTAACACTCTGAAGAGTGTCCAAATACAAAGTGACGGGAAAGGAGGAAGTTGTGGTGTGCGCTTATAATTACAAGCTGAAGATCTTTTCAGTCTCTACATACGAAGAACAACGGAAAAGTATTAAAAACTGCAAAAGAAATCGCCGCTTCTGTCGCATTATTGATTCGCTGATCGGCGTCACGTAAAGATGGGAGTTTCTGTTTCGAGCGGTAAATTACGTTCGTCCTTGTATTTGTGCCAGGTATAAACATACCTAGTTGATCGCTCTTACTTCCTTTTGGAATGCAATGTTTTATTCTGTCGCATTTGACAGTTGCCTTTTTCAGGTGGCTACCTTGAGGATGTAAACCATTGTTAATCCTAAGCCATTTTTAAGCTGATGTAACGACAGATGTATCTCGCTCCTCTATACTTTTGTTTTATATTCATTGACTTTATATTTTGATGGCTTATTGTATCAACCCCATACACCACGCTTTAACCACGGACTGGAAATCAGCCTGTTGTAAATTTATTTATTTTCTAATGCTCATGTTGATGTTGATGTTTTAGCAGTGTTGGGAAGTACTTTATGTACATTGTTCTTGGGTACTACTTCAGGTAGGTTTAGAAAACGTGAGGCTTTACTTGAACTACATTATCTGAATATAGTACTTCTGCCCTTTAAAGTATTTTTTCTGCCACTTTATGAGGAAGGTACAACTTACGAATTCAAAGTACCCTCCCATATTTGGTTCGATGAAATTAAATTATTGCAAGGACCACGGCGCTTGCGTTTTTGCTTTCAGAGTACTATATACAAATTCTGAGGTGCAGTTTAAGAGTTCACCAGCCTCTAACTAAAAAAGCACATCATTATGTGAAGACGATGCTATCGGCTTTCAAAGTAATTTCTCTGGGTGAAGTGGTCGCGGTTATAAGACCGATGTGCAGAAGCGCCTTAGAAGTTTATTGTGTTAGATAGTTTGTCAGTGAGGTAAAACAACTACTCAGTGGCCATTTCACTTTATCCAACAATTGCCATTTCCAAAAATGGCTGATGCACCTTTACATCCTGGAGCAATGCATACCATTAAAAAACAACCTAGGACTGTGCTATTTGTCGATCATCTTGCCGATTAATCGATTAATGATTTAATTGCTATTAAATATTTTGACCAGCTAATCGGTAAAAGTCCGACGAACCAAAAACGTGTAAAATCTAACGCGTTCGCCACGCAGATGTGAAACAGAACACCTGTGTGAAGGGCCAACTTTAGGTAAAATGTAATCCTAAAGTAAACTGTATGAGAAGATTTGTAACCCCAGAAAAGTACCGAAGGTTACACGTAATCCGGCCACTTAAAGGCCGTTGGAGTGTCCGTTTAGCGCAGCAGACACTATTGTGAGCTGTCAAAGGAGGTTGCCCTTGACGGAGAATATCGACGAACCTCTTTGCCTCTCTGTGAGTGTGAGTATCTTTGAGCCTGCCTCAATTACATATCAAGGTTGCTTCACAATCGAAATTGTACGTTGCGTTGTTTATCACACTATTAGCAAAGACAAAAAAAAAATGTAGTTTTGATGATTTTTGATAATGGTAGTCAAGGAAATGAAGTATATCGATTTATCGACTCATTAATCAATAAAAGGTTGGCGATTGATCGGGTTAAAATTTTTCATCCACGCCCAGCCCCCAAAAACAGAAAGGGGAATGAAAGAATCTGTCAAAAAGTACTTGTACTTAACTTTTAAATTACACTCTATCTATAGTACCTTTAACTTACTTTGTACATTACTTCAAGTACTTTTTTAGATTTGCTGTACTAAATACTGTGCTTTAGCACGGTATAAGTTCCTGATTTTCGCTTTTCTACGCCAGTGAACACGCACCAATGTGACATTTTTATGACTACGATCCCACACATTTTTATTTATTTATTTATTTATTTATTTATATATATATATTTATATATTTATTTATTTATATTGTTCGCCTTTTTCAAGGCTTTGGCAGGAGTGGTACAACCTAAATTCATAATACAATCATCGGTTGCATTTAGTTTTAACGTTGTATAACTTGCTTATTAACATTAGTTCAAACATATACAAGTGTGACGGCTTTATTTGTATCTCTAAGGTTACTAGATTTTATCTCCCTGCACTCTTTACTTGTGTAAGCGACTTACCCTTCGTTTTTTACGTTTATTAACTCCGAGCTAATCACTAGCTTTATTGGGTAGTTTTCGTAATACATCAATTTATACAAATTCCAATTGAAATAAACATTCGTATGATTTCATCATAAATTCACCAGCCGTGCAGTGCCACCTTGAATATACCCAACTCATGAACTGCGCGCGCAAGGTGTTTCCAGTTTCACATTAATTTGACATTCGAATTCAGATGCGCGTCAATATCAAGCTCTGCAATTGTGCAGGTTATGAACTAAAAAAAATACTGCCTCCCCGTCGGTATTTTTTATCTCCGTAGTGAGGGAAAGGACAGTGCATGAACGCCTACATCGTTGTACCATGGCAGCACAATGACAAGTCTGTTTTATCTGCCTGCTTGATTTAAAGTATTATATATTATGGCCACATAATTCATCATGAACCACCGTTAATTTACTCCCGGAAAGTCGCCTTTGGTCGGTGTTTCTTGAACAACCTATCAGGACCCAGATGGTAAATAATTACATGTATTGTCAGGAATCCAAAAAGGTAGACGAATGTAAAGCTGAAAATAAATATTTAATTAGTCTAACCCGCGCCTGAAACTAAAAAAGACAAAAAGTACCGTACGTACTGCGACAGCGACGGAGGGGTGTTTCCTGGCAAGTCTCTTGGTCCTATATTTTTACAGAAAGAGAGCTACGTTTTGTACTTTTGCATAAAAAAGCCGACCTACGAAATACACCGCTTGATGAGAAGCTTAGATTGCTACCGACAGGAGTCGATTTTTACGGTCCATTTTAGATCGAGCCAGGTGACTTGGGACACCCTATATATGTACAAATATGGACCACTCTTCTCTCATACTGTTTCTGCACCCTTCTCCTCTTTCATGTCCTCTTCCTCACTCGTTACCTCCTCGTCCGTACTCTCCCCCTCCTTTCACAGCTTTCCGCAAAATTTGGCTGGACAATGGACGCCACGTGACCTCAACAACAATTCAATTTTTCCGATAAATTTAGCAGGGAAAATGACGTCACATGACCTCATGTCACGTCACCTATGAACAAATTCAACTTCTCCGCTAGTTTAGGGAAAAATCGACGTCACGTGATCTCGACACCAGTTTCAATCCCCGCTAAATTTAGCGGGGAAACTGAATGGTGTGTAGGTCTGGGACGTCCCATAATGCAAAACCGCGCATTCAGTTTCCCCGCTAAATTTAGCGTGGAAACTGCGACGTCCCCATAATGCAACGCGCACGGTTACGCCGATGGCGACGCCGGCGCCAGTGCCGCTCAACGCGGAAAAAGCGTTGCAAACGTCCAGGAATAATGACGCTAATCACTTTCTCGGGTGATGAAAACGCGTCGAAATACGTATTTTTCATACACGCCTTTAAATACAGCACGCACCAGTAATAACTTCCAACTTGAGCACACGCATAGAATGCGCTTAAGTAAGAAATCCGGGCGATGTTCGAGGACACAAATGCTAAGAAAGCACCACTGTAGTCAGAGCAAACAAACACGACTGGCACGAGCGTTTCTGCTGTCTTGAGGTTGCCGCCACAACAACGCCGCATGAATAGATGGATCCTCCGTTCTAGGACGTGTTAAGTTATCATCGCGACACACGACAAAAATTCAGCTCCAAGGATAGCGCTCTACGTAGAACGATAATCTTCCACCACGCCGACCGCATCGAGCGATCACCACAGAAGTTATATTTTTCAGCAGGTAGCAATAACTGCGACCGGCATGCAACGCGCGCGGCCGAGCTCCCCTCAGCAGACGGTGCTCGTGGGCTGACAGCGCAAGAGCAGTCCGATATTTTTCTTTTTGCTTCGTTTACCACACGATAGATGGCACATGGCTCCAACCATAACAAAATTCGGCAATTTTCGTCACATCGCTAACCATGCTACAAAATGTGAACCAGAATATTATTTTAATACAACTTTTAAGAAACATTTGACGGCTATTTATTGTTTATGATCGCGGTGCTGGTGAGGAAAGCTTTGACCCAATAGGCGACGTGGATTTGGCTAATCTGCTTTGGCACCGCGCATGCATCGCAGCGAAAAGGCAGAGAGCTTTCGAAGGAAAGATGATATTAAAAAGTCCGCTTTTATTTTAAAAACTTTCTGTGGTGAAAAATATATTGGCACTCTAAGTTGTGTTTTGGTCTTTTTTTCACACCTTCCACTCGTGTGGTGGACGAAATTCGATTTCATCTTCGTTTCATGGTTTCTTTAAAAAAATCTTTCCGAAACAGAGTGGCAAAGGGGTTTCAAAATGCACTTTCCTAATGAAAAATACGCCAGGCAATCCTGGTGTGGCATCAGAGAATCCTGGAGTGACACCAGAATATCTGGTGTGCCCACCAGCAATGCTGATGTATCGAGCACACCAGCCTGATGTGCCCACCAGAAATGCTGGTGTACCCGCACATCAGCCTGATGGGTACACCAAGAGAGTCTGGTGTCACACCACAAGGGCTCATGTGCCTCACCAGGTACCTTGGTGTGCACACCACGCAGTTTGATGTGACACCAGAGTTGTGTTTCTGTTGACTTTTCCCCCGGCCGCGAGCGTGTTTTCTATTAGTTTGTGTGCCGCCCCGTTGCCCGACGGGTGCCTTGTTTCCTCCCCGTCTTGGTGGTCACCGGAGACCCCGCGGCGGGCTCCTTTGTGCTCAAGAAGTGTCTCCTCGTCCCGAGCACTTTCCCGGGTGGCCTTGAGCAGCTTCGGGCGCTCGCCGGCTCGCCTCTTCGAGGGTTTCTCTTTCCCTTTCCGCCGGTATTCTTGTTTAAGATTGAGAAAATAAAGAAGTCTTCTTTGTGAGTCGAAGCCGAAAAGATGTGTGTTGGTGCGCTTTCCTGACTTCCGACAAGCTTGGTTTGATAGCAAAACAACAGAGAAAGCTAGTAATTATTGCAGTTTTTGATGCCGAAAACCGTGAATTAACGGCCAGATCGTACCTACTACGAGCGAGGAGGGCGTTGACCGCCTGAAGCGAAAGAGGATTACCCTGCGAGCCGCCACAACAAAGTTCATCAACGAGATTGGCGTCCTGCTGGCCACGGATCCAACCGACATCGGTGAGCTCGAAAAATCATTTGATATTCTTCTACTAAGGAAGCTTCCTGAAAGAGCTGGACAAGAAAATCGATACATCTGTCGAATGCGATGCCTTAGAAGAGGAGATTTCTGGCGCGGAGGGGTACGCGGAACGGATCAGCGTAACTAAGACACGAGTCAACCGCAAGCTGAAAGGCCAAGAATTGCAGAACGACAGGGCGTCCGGTTCTTCGACGCAGGACAGTGGCTCCGGACAAACCCCAGTTGATCGTGGCCAACTCTCTACAACAGTAAAGCTTCCGAAGTTTTACTGTTGTCCTTATGTTGCTTTTTTTAATAAATATGACAGCAGCGTTGTTGTCAAACTTATCATTGTACCCTTTTTGTGAGTAAAGCAACACCCAGTCAACAGGTGCTCTGGTATCACACTACAACAAAACCTGATGTCCCACCAGAACACCAGATTGCTGGTGCCACATCAGAACACCAGATTTCTGGTGTCACACCAACACACCAGATTTCTAGTGTTACGCCAGAATACCAGGAAATGTCCCAAATCACATCTGTGAAAAAGTCTGGTGTAACATCAAGTCACACCAGCTCTCGGCCTGGTGTATTTTCACTAGATTTAAACAATAAAAAGAGCGCAAAAAAAACGGAGTTACCGGTTTGCACAAGTGCAAATATCTCCACAAACACAAAACTCGTTTATTAAACAAGAAACGAACTGAACTGATCTGTGTATCATTCTTTTTAGTGCATTAACGTCACCACGTAAAAACATGGTGTAGCTTAGATTTTGTGAACTCCAGACAAAGACTTTTATATGATCTTCATTTTTATTCCGCATCTAATTCGTCAGGCAGTTTAGGTTCCAACTTGCCGATACCCGAAATTTCGCATCCTAATAGTTTACGACAATGATTATGCGGCGATCAAAGAAAATGCAGAAGCTTTGTTGATTTTTACTTGTTTCACAATATAACTTTTATTAAATTCTCGTCGTAAGTCGATTTTTTGTTCACTACACGTTCAAGCACAAGATCGTGGAAACAGGTTCACATCAAGTCGCAAGTTTTGAACTCTTCACAGTTTTCATTTATATTATTTTTTCTCTCTGCCCAATTGTTAGTATGAGAATCAATATCACAATACGCCTTTGAAAATATATTTAATAAAATTGTTTCCAGAAATAATATTTGATTATTCTTTAAAAAACAGGTCATCACATTGTACGAAGATTTTCCAATGCCTACTTTCTTGCACAAATCCCCTCACCCATTACTTGAGCCCCAATCAAGATTGTAATAGTTATTGAGAAACATTTAATAAACATGTATTTATATTTTTTATCAATTGTCCTTGCACCGACTAAAACTTTCCAAATCTGCAAAACACATAACCATCTTAAAACAAAATATTTTAAGTGCGAACATTATTCTGTGTGTACACAATTTATTTAATTATATAACATGGTCGATTTCAAATCAAACATATTGATTCAACATTCTCTAGCAATTATGTCACAAATCTTCAACTCATTGAACCGCATGACACAGACAAAGGCACCCGAAAAGTTGCTAGCTCCAAGTTCCGTTTTTATTCCCATTCAAGAAGTCCCATTTTGATTCGAGTTCATCTCCTTACTTTCTACTTCAATATCTATATAGGTAATCAACTTGACTGAAACACACTAAAACAATTTTATCGGCAAGCGGCGCTTTGGTCAAGCTACACGCAATCAGTTTACCACATTCTAAGTTCAAAATAGAAACAATATTACTGCGAAAATGCAGCCCCTTAAGAAATCATATTCTGTTCGACTCTTCTTCAAACGAAAAACTTCAACAAAAAGACAGACATACCTTAGTCACAACAGGAAAGACCTCGAGATGACATCCAGCCTATACTCTGTTCACAGGAAAATCTCCCGAAGTTGGCGAGTTATCAACTTCGTGGACATAGGAATTTTTGGCGGACTTGGGCGAGTCGGCGGTGCATCCAGCGTCATGGACGAGGCGGGTCTGAGCCTCGGCCGAACTCGGAGCCTCTGCGAAGCGGCCAGGGGTGGCGCTTGGGTCGGCGACAGTTCGAACAGCGCGCTGCCACCGCCGGCGCGCACACGAGAATCCCACAAGTTTCGTGGGAAAGGCGACGCCTGCACTCGATGGACAGGCAGGAACAGCACTCCTGAGGGTCGGCGTGGGAACGTACGGCGCCGCACCAGAAACCTGTGCTGATAAAGGTTGAGGTTCTTTCTTGTCCCGATTATCTAGAGTTTAATGAAATGGGAAGGACTCTGCCGGAATGACTCAGTTTTTTATTAATTTTTTTATTTCGTACTGACACAGTTCGGGTTGCACCATGTAACCCCAACAGTTTGTTTTTGTCTTGTTGCCAATCAGACTTGTCAATTAGAAGAATGCCGAAGGACAAATCCCAATGTGAAAATTGTAAACAAAAAAAAAAAAATACGCTTTCAGCTTTTTAAACTGTCAATGAGTTAGTGACTATAGGGCAGTGCTAGCGGTAACGCGTACCAAGTTAAGGCGTTACCAGTAACGTGTTACATTTTCTGGTAATGTAGTAGCGTATTCGTTACGTTTCCCAAAGAAGAACGAATAATGTACTTACGTTGTTTTTTTTTTGAGTAACGGTTAATGTAGTTTGTTTCACATTTCGTCTTTCCAAGGTTTTGGAAAATTACATTTCTATTCTTTCACCGGTTTCTAGGCGCCAAGTCATACGAAAATTATTGCAGTCGTCCCACATATATCTTTAAAATGTTGCATCTCGTTTACCCACAGGAACACTCCCGCTTTCGAAGGAAAAAAGCAAAACAAAAAAACCCAGCGCCAACAACTTTTGTCGTCCCAGCGTAAAAAAAAAAAAAAAATGAAAGACGTTGGCAACTTTTTGTAACACCGAATTATAGCCCAGCTCTTGACGAGGATGTATGACCCTCCTCCCCCTCCGTACCCTACGCTCCTCCTCTCCTGCTTCCCTCCCATGTAGCGGGAAATTTTCGCTAAATTTCCCACTAAATTAAGAGAAACGTTCCCGCTAAATTTAGTGAAAAAATATTCCCGTTAAATTTAGCGAGAAATTTACATTTATTTTCCCGCTAAATTTAGCAGAACATTTAGCGAACATTTTCCTCCTACATATAGCAGGGATGCTGAATTGGTGTGAAGGCCACGTGACGTCAATTTCCCCGCTGACTTCAGCGGAAACAAAGCCACTAAAGTTTTCCGCAGCGCTGAGGGACGTCACGTGACGTCACGTATGACGCCACGAAGGTTAATGTTTCCTGCTAAATTTTGCGGTAAACTTTTCCACTATATTTGGCGGGAAATGTTGCCGCTAAATTTGGCGGAAAAATTTCCTCATTAAGTTTAGCGGGAAAAGTTTACCTTCGTGATGTCACGTGGGTACCCTCGTGACCCACGTGACCTAATTTACCCTCGTGACGTCACACGTCACGTGTGACGTCATTATGAGAAACGTCCCATAATGCAACGCGCGGTTAAGCAACCCGGAAACGGGCGCCTAAGAGCTGCCCTCTAAAATGCTGTTGCCGTCGATGGCAGTTAACGCAAATGACAGTAACGCAAAAGAAACGTGGTTACTTTTTAATCGAGATCGGTAAGGCTAACGCGTTCCTTTTATTTTGATGCAACGAATGTCGGTAACGCTTTCCATTTGCTTGCAAGGAACTCCTAACGAGTAACAGCCACCGACCATTAAAGAAACGCGGGTTGTGTGGAATCTCTAGCTGTCCAGCACCTTACACTCTAAGAAATAGGGGTGTGCAGGGGAACTCTCCTTGTCCAATATGTAACTCCACAAAACTACATTTCGTCGTTCTGTCCCCTGACGTCGAGCTGGCGACACCAACTTTTACAGAAGCGGCTTGATAGCTGTTGGATGTAACGTACTAAATGCCTATTGTGCGTATTAAAGACTACAAAAAAAAAATTACAGAAATTTTGCAACAGGGCAAAAAAAAAACTTGATTGTATGAATGTAGTTCTTAATGAGTACAATAGCTATCTTAATAAGTTGTATCGCGTCTGACTATCAAGCCGCTCGTAAATGTTGGTATCGCAATCTCAATGTCAGTGGACAGAACGACAAAATGTAGTTTTGGGAGTTCCATATGGGACAACGGGAGTACCCGTGTACATCCCCTCTTTCATGAAGCGAATTGTTTACACATGCCAGCCCATGAATTGTAGGCATGAGGCTAGGTGGCGCAGGCTACTGCTCCTTATAAAGTGCACAGCCATTAACATCCATACATCTCTTCATCCTTCCGAGCCGTTAAGATCGCCGAACAGCGACTCATGAAGCGAGAGACGCGGGAATGAACTCGAAGTGTTTTCTTCAAGGTTGAAGGAATTCTTGTGACAGTTCCCAAGATATACGTATGCTTTCGGTTGTTTGCTTTAAAGGTACAGTTTTGTAAATACCGAAAACTTACCGAACGTTGATTGACGAGGAGGATGAAATGCGCGGAAATGTTTTTTTCAGTAGAAAAACAAGCCTAACAGTTTTGTTTTGCTTCAACCTGCTAGACTTTATTCTTTTATTTTTGTTTCATTTACGCGTCACTTTCCTCTCGCTGTCACTCCTCTTTTCACGCCTCCAATTGCGTGTGTATAGAGCGGCCTATAAATAGAAATGAACTCGAGCACTCTGAGAGGACAACCATTACCGCGATCGCCTTCTCCTTATTTTCTGTTTTTGTTTTGTTTAGTGCCTGGAAATGGGAACCACGAAGATATGTTAAAATGCCTCGCATAAGTTCGACTTTTTTTTTTTAAAGTCAAGGTAGTTGAAGTTTAAACACGTCTTTCTTGTGTTTTAACGGATACAAATTGTCATGTTTTGTCGCCATGCGAATTAGAGATAAGACTATTCCCGACCTACGAGAGAAACAAGTTAAACTGTTTCAACTTGAATGTTCAGTCTAGCGGCAACAAAGCTGATGCACTGGTTTTCCATTCTAATCCCTCTTAACGTTTGGATTTTTAACCGAGCGTCGTATTTGAAGCATATGCACTTTTTCACCCCCTGAGTTTGGGGCTCTTCCACAAGTAATGGTGGAGTATTCCTTCTCGTTTTAGATGCAGGATATTTTCCGTTGGTCTCGAATTTCCCTTCAACACCAAAGGCTGTTATATAGACGGCACTCGTCGTTGTCCTTGCGCGTTTACAACCGCCGTTCTAGACCATTCACGAGTCACACACACAAAAAAGCGCAAAGTTGCGGTTACATTGCGTGACTGGTCTAGTCGGTTAGAGCAATCGATGCACTCTTGACGCTGTTTTAATGGCACCAACGGATCGTGACGTTAGTTGCGGTCGAACGTAAAGTAAAACAGAGTATAAAAAGACCGTATGCAGCCGGGCGTTTTTTTTTTTTATTTTTGTTCTTCTAGTTTTCCGCTTGCCCTCCACTGACTATTTTGAGTGACAAGATACGATCGTCAGCTTTTCCTCTTTCTGAGCGAGATCGCTGCTTTTGGTGGTTCGGAGCGTGTCCAGCTGAGCCAGAGCTCTCATAGTAAAACGGCCAACTAAAATCTTGAGGAAAATGAAAGCTTTTAACGAGGGTAGCAGTCGCGATGCGAATGATTTACGAATAATACCTTTAAATAATGTAATAGATAATATAGCTTCATGTAGGTGTAACGTACATTCGCAACTTACAATGTTATTTGACAGTTTTCTTTTAAAAGAAGTAAACCTCAAAAGTATTAACTCTGTTGAAAGGTGGGATCAACAACCATGTAGAGAATTACTGTCCCGTGACAACTCTTTCAGTGTTCTCGAAAGTTTTAGAAAGAATGAATCACCAGACGACACGAGTAAATTGCTTTCAGGTAAAAGTGAAGAAGGCCTCAGAATTAAAACTAATGCGCTCCTTTCAGACTCAAAAACTAAAACTATCATATTCCGCCCACGAGGTTTGAGTGATAGTAGTTGCAGTCCCCTCAGTTTTGGATCTTCGAACATTGAATTTGTAAACAGTGTTAAAACACTCGGTGATGTTTTTTGTGATAACATGTACTGGACAAATAATGTCAGATACCTCTGCTCAAAACTGGCCAAATACTTGATAATTGTTAACAAGCACAGACATCTTGTTCCACCAAACATGAAGAAGGTTTTGTAAAATTAGTCATTTTTCATCAATTGTTTGACTGTAACGTAATATGGGGAATTACATCTTTTCCCAATCAACATACGATACATTTATTGCACGAAAAGAGATAAGCATTATGAAAAAATGTCCTTATACATACCCAACCTAATCATTGTTAAAATTTAAAAAAAAGATATTCTGAGCGTACACCATATTGAACACTATCGTTTTAATATTGCGTCAAGGTATGCGGCATATGGGCGTTCTGAAAGAGCTTTTAACTTTCTGATTTAAAAGGAATACGTAGGCATTACACGTCTAGATATCAGCATCTTTGGCAGCTTCCAGACTTTATTACAAATTACGGAAATCAGACAATAAGTTATTCTCTTGCCTCTCCTACTAAACACTTATTTTTATCACAATTTAGATGTGATGAATCTATCAAACAGCAGCATATTTGTCTTGTTTTTCACGCTTTAAGTGCGAGTTGCATTCCTGTATATTTATCTTTATCAGAGTATAGGTACGTGAAAATATATACTCAAGACGGTGTTTGTATACCTTGGACGCCCTTACTCTTTATACTATATTTTCTAAACATGTAACAGTTTTGTATTCTCAAGATTTTACTGCTGAAAGTGGTTGGGTAAGAGGGGGGGGGAGGGGAGGTGTTCGGAGCATTGCCGAGCTGCGTTTCTGTAGATTTTTCTGGGGCCACTCTTTCACCATCTGTATCTGTGGCAAAAATAAAGTTCAACAATTATTTATAAAAAATCAGTACAACTGGTTACATCGGAAAAAACAAATCATTCAGTTTCAATGCAGCTTAGGTCAACTTGTCCAGGTTTTGCTTGTTATGCATCAAATCTCGCAATAAACACATCGAGTTGTGTCGAAGATTGAGTAGTTATTCTTGTGGCCGAAGATGTCAGGGTCATACATCCTCGTGCTTCTTGTATTCAGCACATTATTTTGTAATTTGCACAATGTTTCAAGTAACATGTTTATGTAAAAGTCGAATTCCAGAATTATATTGCAATCATTTTCTATCGCGAACTTAAAGAACATTACGTAAACAAAAAAGTATAGAAAATTTTCACCCACGGACGATACCAAGCAACAATGATATTCTGTTTTATAAATAAAGACCGTATCTCAAAGTCTGTATACGCAACAACATTCAGTGAGCATTTCACGGGAAATGTCTTGTTCAGAAAGAAGGGGACGACCCTCTCCCAACTTGCAGTAAGGTTGAAAAAGTAGTACATTATAAGTCTTTTTTTCAGGTCAGTATACATCTGCTCAAAATTACTTAAAAGCATACTTATATCTAAAGAGAACCTAAACTGATGAATTAAAATATAGATACACATAAATTTAAAAAGAAATGTATGTTTTTTTTTTGTACAAACTGAGTACATCTGTGGGTACATTTAGGCTTGCAGACAGATCCGGGAATCATTAACGAGGTCTGCTATGAGTAAGCGAAATCTCCATCAGCGACAGCCCTCCGAAACACGAGAATTGCGAGAGGACGCATCCTCCGAAACTGGTCATGTTCGCTGAAGCGTCGATAGCAATTTCATCGAGGATTTGTAGCATGTCCGCGTACTATACAAACAAGGTAAGCATTGAATATTCACAGAAGCGCAGTTCGGCAAAGCGGCAGACGGGTTTAGACGGTAAGCGCGCAATTAAAATGTTTTCAGGGGTCAGATACCACCGAGAATGGATCAGTGAAATGACGGCATAGATTAGCCTCGTGTAATCCGGAAGTAATGACAGTACGTTTATTCCGCGTTCACACATTTGGACCCATGATGATATGGATTTGATATAGTGGACTTATCCAACGAAAAGCGGCAGGTGTCCTGAGAGCATAAGGTCTGCTAGAGCTGAAATCTAAAAAGTGAGACGCCCAGTGATTGATAAAGAGAAAGAAGGCCGCTGAGGAAACAAAGTAAAGACAGTTGGTGACATCTAGAACTTATTGTAGAACGTCTTCACATGCTCAGAGAAACAGCCTGTCAAGCCTGTGGTTCCCTGCTTCTCTCGGAAACATTATTATCAACTCCACTTAAATATTTTGTTGTGCTAATACTAGTGCAGACAGCGATATCTCCGAGTCTCGAAGTACGATAATTTGCGGCAATGTGTTTGCTGATTCAGTAATAAAAAAGAAAATGCGAACACGGCACGTGTTTGTAGTAATTCCTCAACCAATGTTCAAATAAATCCAGAAATATTTCGCGCCCTCTTCTCTGATCAAAGAAATAAACCGTGTAAACACACTTTTCTTTTGTTGCGTGTACTGCAATTTGAATTTATATGGATCTTCATTTCCACCTCAGGTATTCGGTCATGCTCATGGGCGTACCAACCGGGGGGGCAAGGGGGCGCTCGCCCCCCAGTTCTCAGAGTGGGGGGCAAGGCATGTGTTTTGCCCCCCCTAAAACAGCCGCCACTGGGCAGGGCAAACACTGGCCGGCGCCGCCCAAGAAATACCAGGGGCACCGTCCCCCGACCCGCGGGGCATATTGTTAATGCGAAGGCGATACACACCCCAGCAATGGCACTCACGCCGGATTGGATGGTACGTGGATATAGGCCCTGCCGCCGTCAATATAGGCAGCGGTTGCAACACGAGTTTCCGAAGCGGTAGCGTATACCTTAGTGGTAAAATATCTGCCTCATACGTAGCGGACCCGGGTTCGATTCGCGGTGTGGGCTTACTTCTTCTATTTTCTTTTTTAGCGTTTTGTTTTGTCGAGGCATTGGGCGATATTTACGACATTTCTTTTTTGCGATTAACACTGATAAAAACGAATGTTGTCGACGAAACTTCGCTGAACTAAACGGTATGGGACTCCATTTACCGAGGTTCATGTAGGACAGTGGGGCTTGGGTTGCGGGCTGGACGCCGCGAAGCGGCGTGTACGGGGCGGGAGGGGGGGGGGGCGTTAAGTGGGTTAATAGTTTTGTAATTAGTAGCTGCATACTGCCGCCGCAAAGCGGCGTGAACGCAGGCGGGGTGGTGGGTTAACGCGCTTCGAGTGTACATGCGCCGTCTAAAACCGAAATTTAGTTCCCGCGCGTTGCCGAGCAGCCAATCCGGCGTGAGCGTCGTTGCTAGGGGGTCAATCGTCTGCGCCATAAAAATTAGAGATCTGAGCCGGAGATCTGCCAAACTTCAGATTCGGCAAAGTCCGGCACATGCCGAAATTTTGAAGGAAAGTTTGGCAAAGATTCAGCAAAAATTCGGCAAATGTCTGAGCACGCGCGCGAACGCGACGGGGCCATGGATTGCAAATGGACGCCGAGCAGTCGTGCTGTTACCATCGTACAGTTTAGTACAAACAGCGGTTACGGCGAGGTGTGGAGTAGGCAACACGGTAACTGTGCGTTTGTGAGCCTTTGCGAGTGTGGTTCTCTTCAATATTCTCTACCTCAAGAACAGAAAATCGACCAGTAATTTACGCAGTCCACTGCGCAAGTGACAAATGATGCGGTACATTCGGGATAACGTGATTTTAATTTGACATTTCCATTGATGCAACGAGGTAGTTGAAACATTGCCTGACAACTGAAAGTTACGCTCAGTGTGCCCAGCCCACTTCTGTCAAACGGGCAGAGTCACGAGAGCTGGCAAGGATGTATGGGACAGATATTTTCTTTCCTTTT
Organism: Ixodes ricinus; assembly: GCA_037355805.1. Classification (NCBI taxonomy): domain Eukaryota; kingdom Metazoa; phylum Arthropoda; class Arachnida; order Ixodida; family Ixodidae; genus Ixodes; species Ixodes ricinus. Next base: position 2,337 of record JAZHYW010023240.1, on the reverse strand, counting down.
TGTGCACTTTCTGTTGTGTGTATATTCTGAACGTATAAATGTCTGTTTTGTTTCTTCACATGTGGTGGCGGGCTGGCAGGCACTCTGCGGAAGGTAGCAGCTTGGGCGAGTTGGTTGCTCATATTAATATACACACTACAGCGCACTACTGCAAAAGTACACTCAGTCCTTACACACGAAAAAGAAAGGAAAAATTCAAACGAACCACGCTGACTGACAACTCGTTTCAATATATTTTGTCTTCTTCTACGTCTGGAACTACCGAATTTCCCGAATCACGCGCACCAATCTCCTATAGGCTATGTTCCAAATCTTACCCGAGTAACCTGTCTCCTACGTCAGCGGTTAATACAACGTGACATCGCGAGTAAACGATCCGCGACTCGATTTTGTAACGGCCGGAATAATCACCTGGATACTACGCGGATTGGCTTCGTCTCGGGCTACGGCAAAAAGAAAACATAGCAGCGATGGCGGAAAATAGCAGACGATCTCTTTTGATCATGGAGAAACCACATAGGGACGATAATGTTACCCGCTTCGAAGTTTTTCTTTGGTAGTGACGACAAGGTTTTTTCTGAGATGGCTCAACCAGCTCCTTTTGCTCACCTTCCTTTGGCGCTGTATATTGAGATGAAAATTACTAATTACTTTCAGTTAGACATCAACATTTTTGTTTTGATTAATCTGGGCGATCGCTGTAAGTCTAGTCCAGGTGCCATAAACAGCCTCAACTCATCGTAATTAGCACCGATTACGTTTTGCGGATATTGCTTCCACACGGTAGAGCGGTAGAGCGCATGGGGCTTTCTCAACAGTGATGTGTAACTTACGTTCGCTTTGACGCGAATATGATTATAAAATCACAGAGAGCACTCGAAACCGCTATAGACAATTTATTAGGGAGGGAAATGTGACGGGGTTGTTGGCTGATCGTATACATAAAATCTTCGTGCCTTCACTGCTTTGCATGCGTTATCCTCTCATTACACACACTCTGAGGAGAAGAAAAAAATCCTCAAAACTTCCACATTATCTACTGCGTTCGAACATTTTCATCTTTTAACGTAAGGATACGGAGTTCCCACCGAGGACGAGGATGCGGACAAGCTTCTGTTTACGCTCGCACTCTGATAATAACAAGTATACCTTCCTGAGGGGAGGTACACGGTCTGGATGTGGTGCAATCAGTTCCTGCGTTGAAAACAGCACATAAATGGCTGCACCTCATTCTTTGTTATTTCGAACGTCTGCCGCCAAAGCCAATGGAGCAAACGAACTTTGACGGCTGTCAGTTCAGGAAGCAGACGAAGAACAGATCACGTGACGTATTTACTCGATTTGATCCGTCTTTACCCCCGAGGAGGGTAGCGTGAGTAATTACTCCGGAGTAAACAACCCGCTTCTGGAACGCGAGCTGTGACGTCATCGAGTAAGCGCAAGTAAGTTTTGAAACGCCAAGGTACGAAACCTTCACTCCGGAGTCGGATCGAGTAGATTTTGGAACACAGCCCTAGACGCCTAGAAAATGTTTTTTGTTTTTCGGTCAGGATGAAAGATGGTGTACTGATACAGTTTTCATAATTCCTGACGATGTGTTCGGCGTCAATAATTTCTCTCGGTAATTGATTACTCTGCCTACCTAAAACTCTACAAGATGGCTGGTGAACCTCGCATTCAGAATCACGGCAGTGTATGCCCAGGTGGCCAGACTTAGCTCTGGTAGTATTGTTTTTGTGTTCACGGAGCCTATCATTAAGGAATCGTCTAGTCTGCCCTATGTACGTTTTAACGCACGAAGGGGGATATGAATACACCACTTCCTCTACGCACTCGACGAAGCTGTTCTGATGTTTCTTGGTACAGCTTACTGTTCGGTGGGATTATGGTGACATAGAGTAATATACGGTGAGTTTACTTGTTAGCACAGGTTGGCAAGCGTATTAGGAGCAGAAAAGACGACGTCTATGTTGAACTTATTGGAGATTTTTTTGATGCCATGAGAGAACCTGTGTATGTAGGGAAGAATGACTGGTCTCGGGGTTATATCTCTGGCTCTTGGTGTGACAGATGTTCCTTTATTTTTGGTTTTCAGGATGCTCTCTGCAATCGATGTTAATAAAGAGATGGGATATCCGGCAGATGTTAATCTTGAAATTTGCGCATCAAAGCTTACTGAAATGGAGTGCTTGCAAGATTTTTGAAGAGAGTTGTTTAGACATAATTATACGATTCCTTTTTTTACCAGCTGAGAATGTGCTGAATTGAAAAGAAGAATCGGTTTTTTACCCCTTGGCTCTTATGTCACTGGAATGGAGTGCTCGCAAGAGCACTCCA